>CM077643.1:214551415-214558915 GCA_039707465.1 Rhabdophis nuchalis
CAGTTCCCTTTATCCAAATGGGCCAAGGCTTCCTTGGCCGAGCGGACTGCTCGTTCCGCGCGTCCATTAGACGCCGGGTGATAAGGGGCAACCGGCGCGTGGCAGATCCCTTGGGTGGCCAGAAAGTCCAAGAAGGTGGAGGACTGAAATTGGGGCCGGTTGTCGGACACAACGACGTCCGGCAACCCGTGGGTGGCGAACAGGCGGCGCAACGCGCACACAGTGCTCTCCGCTGTGGTGGAGGCCATGATAAGCACCTCCACCCAGCGGGAGAACGCATCCAACACAACAAGGAAATTCTGGCCATGGAAGGTACCCGCGAAATCCAAGTGGAGTCTGGACCAAGGGCTCCTGGGAACGTCCCACTCCCTCGGCGGGGAGACCGGCGGGGCCGGCCGGGACGATTGGCAGGTGGAGCAGGCGGCCACCCATTCTGCCACTTCAGCGTCCATGCTAGGCCACCAGACATAGCTCCGGGCCAACGCCTTCATACGGACTATGCCTGGGTGATTGGCATGGAGCGACTGAAGAACCATGTGTCTCAGAGGGGAGGGAACGACGACCCGATCTCCCCAACACAAGCACCCGCAATGGAGCGAGAGCTCCAGCTGGCGTGACTTGTACGACCGAAATTCTTTGGCCACGCTGCCCGGAGGCCACCCCCTCAACACCCATCCGCCAGTCCTGAGCGAGGACGGGGTCTGCGCGGGTGTGAGCGGCGACGGCGGAAGAGGACAAGGGCAAGTCCGACTCCGCGACCGTCAGGACAGAGAGGGCAGGCACAGGGGCCGGATCCAGCCCCGGGAGAGGGCAGCAGCTTAGGGCATCGGCATGCCCTATCTGCTTGCCAGGACGGTATAGCAGCGTATAGTCATACGCTGCCAGGAATTCCGTCCAACGGGTCATCCTGGGCGACAGGATGGGGGGGGGGTCGGACGGTCACCGGCCAACAGCCCAAGGAGCGGCTTCTGTCCGTGATGACAGAAAAAGTCCGCCCATAGAGGTAATTGTGGAACTTAATCTCCTTGTCTATTTGGCTGTAGTTTCTCTCCGTCTGAGACATTGTCCGGGAGTAAAAAGCAATGGGGGCTTCCGAGCCGTCTGGAAAGACGTGGCTCAGGACAGCCCCCAGGCCAAAGGGGGAGGCATCGCATGCAAGCGTCAGAGGAAGCCTGTCATGGTACTGGACTAGTACCGCGTCTGACGTGAGCATGGCTTTGACAGCCGCGAACGCATGCGCTTCGCGGCTGCCCCAGCGCCAGGCCGCAGATCGGTCGAGCAACCGATGCAGCGGCTCGGCTAGCGATGCCTTGTGGGGAATAAATGGCGCGTAAAAATTCAAAAGGCCGAGGAATGCCTGCAGCTCCGTTTTGGAGGCAGGAGTGGGGGCCTTTTGGATGGCCTCGACCTTTGAGGGGGTTGGGTGAATTCCTTGGGCATCAATCATGAAGCCCAGGAATTCCACCCTCAGCGCAGCAAACGTACATTTGCTGCACTTCAACTTTAAACCCGCGCCCCTGAAAACTCTGAGGACCTTCCGCAATGTCTTGGCGAGCTCTGATGTGCTGGCAGCAGCATTCAGGACATCGTCGAAGTACGGCACAACGCCAGGGAGCCCATGGAGCAGTCGCTCCATGAGGCTCTGGAAGATCCCCGGGGCCACGGACATGCCGAATTGGAGGCGGCGACAACGGAAAGCCCCTCGGTGGGTGATGATGGTCTGCGCCTCCGCAGCCTTGTCATCCACCGGGAGCTGTTGGTAGGCCTGCGCCATATCCAGTTTCGCGAATACTCGACCCCGGCCCAAAGAGTGGAGCAGGTCTTGTACTACCGGAACCGGGTATGGGTTCGCCTGAAGCCCGAGGTTGATCGTCGATTTATAGTCGGCGCAGATCCTCATGGACCCGTCGGGCTTAATGGGGACCACAATGGGGGTCTCCCATTTCGCCTGATCAACGGGTTCGAGCACGCCCTGCGCCACTAACCGATCTAATTCCGCTTCAACCTTGGGTTTCAGTGCGAACGGCAGCCTGCGGGCCTTCAAGCGGACAGGAGCAACCTGGAGATCCAGGTTGAGGGAAACTGGAGTGCCCTTGTACGTTCCTAGGCTGACATCGAAGACGTCGCTGAACTCTTTGATCACGACGTCTACCGGAGAACTGGCCGGCACACTGTGTACTCCTTGGACTGACAGTCCCAAGGCTGGAAACCAGTCCAATCCGATCAAGGCAGCTAGGGAATTGGCCATTACCAGGACGGGAAGGGACCCATGGAAAGAGCCGTAGTCTACCCTCACTCTATGCTGTCCTAGGATGGGAATTGGCGAACCCTGATAGTCTTTTAGGATCGTCGCCGCAGGGCCAAGGTCTCGTTTCCGGAGTTTGGGGCACAATTTAACTAATTGTGCCCAGGAAATGAGAGATCTCGAGGACCCAGAGTCTATTTCCATCTTGACTCCCACCCCCTCTAAACAAACCACCATGGTCAGTCTCATACTCTCTGCCTGGTCGTAGTTCAGAGCTGGGGGCATCTCCGACATCGCGAAGCAGTCAGTCGGCTGTGGCTGGCGGCGTCTCGATCGTTTCTGAGCCGCTTGTTGTCCTGGTGGAGCGTCTCGGGACGCAGCGGCTGGAGTCGTCGTTGGTGCGGTGGCATGGCACACAGCTGCCAGGTGTCCTTTCCTGCCGCATCTGTGGCACACCGATGCCTTGAAGGGGCAGTCGGGTCTTTGGTGGGCGCCTCCGCAACCCAGGCAGGTCCCGGTTTTCTGCTGAGGCGTGAATGTGCGATTAGGCAAGCGCCCGGTCACCCTCATGCATTTCCCTAGGTCTTCATCCTCCATCTCGTCTAGCGGGGCTATCTCGTCCACCAGACACGCTCGCGGAGTGGGGAAGAGAGGAGGGCGTGCGCCGCCCATGTCAGAAGTGGATATCTCTGACAATTCAGCCGCGCGGACTTCTTCCACCGCTTGCTCGAGCGTCAGGACAGTTTTAAAGAGCAAGCGGCGCTTTAGGCGGATGTCTTTGACGCCACACACAAACTGCTCCAGTACAGATTCCTCCAGGAAGCCTGCGGGGAACTCACAAGGAATTGCGGTGGCTCTCAATTTCTGGAGGAACTCAGCTACTGATTGTTGCGGTTGTTGCACACATTGCCTGAATGCGTAGCGATGTGCTATGCGGGATGGCACAGGGGCGTAGTGTGCTCTCAGGCGGCCCAGGAGATTGTCCCACGGAACTTTGTGTACCGCTGCTGGGGCTGCTATGGTTCGAGCAGTGGCGAACAATTCTGGACCGCCACACTGGAGGAAGAGGCTCAGCTTCCTTGCTGGTACGAGTTCGCCGTAATCATTTGCGATCAGGAAACACTCGAAGCGTGCTAAGAAGGAAGCCCATTGCTACTTCATCGGGTCGAACGTCGCGAACGGTGGCATTGTCGCCATGGTGCGGCTGTGGTGGGCGCTCTGCACTGGAACAGTCGAAGCTTCGTTCCCCGTTGCGTCTAATGACAAGGCCTGAATCCCACCTTCGTCGCCAGTGTTAGATTATACAAAGGAGTCCGACTCAGGCATGGTCAATCAACAGGAACGTTTATTCAGCAACTATTTACAATACACAAGAATCACTACTGGCAAGGGTTTCCCTTCTGACAGCCGTTTATATAGGCTCTCAGGCGGGAAACCCTTGCAGCCAGCTAGCTGCAACATTGTATCTATTTTCTAGACAAAATCCGGCCAGCCGCGTCTTAGCCAATCAGACGCGACTGCCGGCTCCGTTCCGGAATGTGGTGACTCAGAGTTCACCAGACTTGTTGGCACGGTCATAGACCTGAGGACAACACAATCAAACAATCTATCTATCTATCTATGTCTACATCTATCTATCTTCTATCTTCTATCTATATCTATATCTCTATCTATCTGTCTGTCTGTCTGTCTGTCTGTCTGTCTGTCTGTCTGTCTGTCTATCTATCTATCTATCTCTCTCATCTATCTATGTCTATATCTTCTATCTATATCTATATCTATCTATCTATCTATCTATCTATCTATCTATCTATCTATCTAATGTCCACATCTCTCTCATCTATCTATGTCTACATCTATCTATCTTCTATCTAAATATCTAATTATTTATCTATCTATCAATCAAACAATCTATCTATCTATCTATGTCTACATGTATCTATCTTCTATCTTCTATCTATATCTACATCTATATCTATATCTATATCTATATCTATGTCTACATCTATCTATCTTCTATCTATATCTATATCTATATCTATATCTATATCTATATCTATATCTATATCTATATCTATATCTATATCTATATCAATATCTATATCTATATCTATCTATCTATCTAATATCTACATCTCTATCATCTATCTACATCTATCTTCTATCTCTCTCTATCTCTCTATCTATCTATCTATCTATCTATCTATCTCTATCTATCTATCTATCTATCTATCTATCTATCTATCTATCTATCAAATATCTACATCTCTCTCATCTATGTCTATCTTCTATCTATATCTATATCTCTATCTCTGTCTGTCTGTCTGCCTGCCTATCTATCTATCTATCTATCTATATCTATATCTATATCTATATCTATATCTATATCTATCTATCTATCTATCTATCTATCTATCTATCTATCTAATGTCTACATCTCTCTCATTTATCTATGTCTATATCTTCTATCTCTATCTATATCTCTATCTATCTGTCTGTCTGTCTGTCTGTCTGTCTGTCGGTCTATCTATCTATCTATCTATCTATCTATCTATCTATCTATCTATCTATCTATCTATCTAATGTCCACATCTCTCTCATCCTATCTATGTCTACATCTATCTATCTTCTATCTAAATTTCTAATTATTTATCTATCTATCAATCAAACAATCTATCTATCTATCTATCTATCTATGTCTATATATCTATATATCTATATCTATATCTATATCTATCTATCTATCTATCTATCTTCTATCTAAATCTCTAATTATTTATCTATCTATCAATCAAACAATCTATCTATCTATCTATCTATCTATGTCTACATCTATCTATCTTCTATCTATATCTATATCTATATCTATATCTATATCTATCTATGTCTACATCTATCTATCTTCTATCTATATCTATATCTATATCTATATCAATATCTATATCTATCTATCTATCTATCTATCTATCTATCTATCTATCTATCTATCTAACATCTACATCTCTCTCATCTATGTCTACATCTATCTTCTATCTCTATCTATCTATCTATCTATCTATCTATCTATCTATCTATCTATCTAATGTCTACATCTCTCTCATCTCTATGTCTATATCTTCTATCTATATCTATATCTATATCTATATCTATCTATCTATCTATCTATCTCTACATCTATCTTATATCTATATCTATATCTATATCTATCTATCTATCTATCTATGTAATGTCTACATCTCTCTCATCTGTCTGTCTACATCTATCTGTCTTCTATCTATCTTCTATCTATCTTCTATCTATCTATCTATATCTATATCTATATCTATATCTATATCTATATCTATATCTATATCTATATCTATATCTATATCTATATCTATATCTATATCTATATCTATATCTATATCTATATCTATATCTATATCTATATCTATATCTATATCTATATCTATATCTATATCTATCTATCTATCTATCTATCTATCTATCTATCTATCTATCTATCTATCTATCTATCTATCTGAATTGAGTACGATCACCGACCTCATCCTCTTCCGCCAGTGTCTAAAGACACAACTTTTCTGTTCCTGTTCCTGTTCCCGGTGGCGACGGACAAACCTTGGGGTACGTCCGCCGTTTTGTTCTTTTTTCTGCCCCTAACGGGGCGGGGTACCCCTTTCTTTTGGGGTCCCTCCGTAAAACTGTCTTGCCTGGGCTTGTTTATCCTGGCGGCGGCTGGAAAACGGCCCTTGTCTTCGGTTTAGGTGAAGGAAGACATGCTGCGGGGGGTGTTCCCTTCGCCAATGGAGGACGGCAACGTATAATGAATTTGAAGAGAGCTGAGTGTTCGGGTCGGAAGGCTTTCCGAGGCTTTGGCGGCGAGGTGGAGAGTGAGTGACTTTAAAGTTATTTTTGCTGGCAGCCTGGACTGAAAGAATGTGGAGGGGGTGTTTGTTTGTTTAACCCCCCCTCGGAATTAAAGGGGCGCTTGGAAATGGCTTGTGAGGAAGCGGACGTTTCTTATCTGGACTGCTTTAACAAGCGAAAGTGATTTGCGGTTTGTTTTTTCACAATGTATCTAAGTCCGGCTGGCTTGAAACAATTTTTCCTTTGCTGCTTTCTCCTGCTGGCTTTCAGTTTGGGCGGTGGAAGATGGCTTCCCTTTGTTCTTGAATGACTATTTCACTTATGGAAAATTACCAACATCCCTTTGTGACTGGGACTTCCTCTCTCTATTAATGAAGACATTTCTGGACTAATTGATCCCATCTCTGGAGTGCCTTCTCTGCTACAACTATTGATTGTGAAAGCTGTTTTTTCTCTGGATATTGAACTTTTTAACCCTGATTTGGACTTTTCTCCTCCTGATTTGCTTCAACGGCCCCACCCAAAAAACGCCATCTTAGTGGCACTGACTTTAACAGTTTACCATGGCACAAAAATCAGAATTGGCAGGTTTGGAACAAAGGATGTCTTCTTTGGAGACAGTGTTACAAGCTTTGGTGCAAGAAATTAAAGCTTTGAGAGAAGATAATTGCAGCTTCAAGAAGGATCTTTTCGAAACACGGAAGCAAGTGCTGGAAAACACACAGAAGACTGAGGAGTTGGAAGGGGGGCTGGCTAGGGCAAAGGGAGAGCTTTAAAATGTTAATAGTGAGGTTGGAGAACTAACTGGGCATATGTCTAGGATGGATTTTGAAAGGATGTCATATTTTTTAAGATTTCAGAACATTTCTGAACAGGCTGGTGAATGTCTTCCTGAACTCATGAGTACAATTTTAGCAGACTATTTACAGAAACCTAAAGATGAGATCAGGGGGGACATTGACCTAGTCTACAGAATAAACTCAGCATATGCCAGGATAAATGAAGTACCCAGAGAGATACACATTAAATTTGTTAGAAGGTCAACCAGAGAGGGAATTTTGAAGGCGCAGAGAGGGGGCCCATTAATTTACCAACAAAAGGAAATCGTCATCTTGAAGTAGATCCCAAAAAAGATTAGAGAGATGAGAAGGAGGTTGTTGAGGCGGAAGCCTTTTTTAAGAAACATTCCTCAGTCCTGGAGGAAGATTCAGGGGGGACGGGGGAGGCCACGGCCCCGCCCGCTGGAGGCCAGGAAGGAGAAAAAGAAGATACAATTGCCAAGAGACTTAGATCAAAAAAATGATTTTGCTTGTTTTTTTATTAATATACTTTAACCTTGTTATCTGGATGTTTGTATATGACTGCCAGCATAGAATTAAGAATTTAGG
>CM077643.1:214626415-214628915 GCA_039707465.1 Rhabdophis nuchalis
ATAGAAGATATAGACATAGATGAGAGAGATGTAGACATTAGATAGATAGATAGATAGATAGATAGATAGATAGATAGATAGATAGATAGATAGATAGATAGATAGCGAGAGATAAAAATAAAGATATAGACATAGATATAGACATAGACATAGATATAGATATAGATATAGATATAGATATAGATATATAGATATATAGATATAAAACTCTCTAAAATAGTCCCCACGGGAGGTTAGGCTAGGCCGGCTTGCTGAAAAAGATGTGTCTTTAGACACTGGCGGAAGAGGCGGAGGTCGGTGATGGTACGCAATTCAGATAGATATATAGATAGATAGGTAGGTAGATAGATAGATAGATAGATAGATAGATAGATAGATAGATAGATAGATAGATAGATAGATAGATAGATAGCGAGAGATAAAAATAAAGATATAGACATAGATATAGACATAGACATAGATATAGATATAGATATAGATATATAGATATATAGATATAAAACTCTCTAAAATAGTCCCCACGGGAGGTTAGGCTAGGCCGGCTTGCTGAAAAAGATGTGTCTTTAGACACTGGCGGAAGAGGCGGAGGTCGGTGATGGTACGCAATTCAGATAGATATATAGATAGATAGGTAGGTAGATAGATAGATAGATAGATAGATAGATAGATAGATAGATAGATAGATAGATAGATAGATAGATATAGATATAGATATAGATATAGATATAGATATAGATATAGATATAGATATAGATATAGATATAGATATAGATAGATAGATGTAGACATAGATGGATAGATAGATAGATAGATATAGATATAGATATAGATAGAAGATAGACAGAAGATAGATAGAAGATAGATAGAAGATAGATAGAAGATAGATAGAAGACAGATAGATGTAGACAGACAGATGAGAGAGATGTAGACATTAGATAGATAGATAGATAGATAGATAGATAGATAGATAGATAGATAGATAGATAGATTGATAGATAGATAGATAGAGATAGATATAGATATGATAGATAGATGTAGAGATAGATAGATAGATAGATATAGATAGATAGATAGATAGATAGATAGATAGATAGATAGATAGATATAGATAAATAGATAGATAGAGATATAGATAGAAGATAGATAGATGTAGACATAGATAGATGAGAGAGATGTAGACATTAGATAGATAGATAGATAGATAGATAGATAGATAGATAGATAGATAGATAGATAGATAGATAGATAGATATAGATATAGATATAAGATATAGACATAGATGAGAGAGTTGTAGACATTAGATAGATAGATAGATAGATAGATAGATAGATAGATAGATAGATAGATAGATAGATAGATAGCGAGAGATAAAAATAAAGATATAGACATAGATATAGATATAGATATAATAGATATAGATAGATTAGATGTAGACATAGATAGATGAGAGAGATGTAGACATTAGATAGATAGATTGATAGATAGATAGATAGATACATAGATACATAGATAGATATACATATAGATATAGATAGAAGATATAGACATAGATACATGAGAGAGATGTAGACATTAGATAGATAGATAGATAGATAGATATAGATATAGATATAGATATAGATATAGATATAGATATAGATATAGATATAGATATAATAGATAGAAGATAGATAGATGTAGACATAGATGGATAGATAGATAGATAGATATAGATATAGATATAGATATAGATAGAAGATAGACAGAAGATAGATAGAAGATAGATAGAAGATAGATAGAAGATAGATAGATGTAGACAGACAGATGAGAGAGATGTAGACATTAGATAGATAGATAGATAGATAGATAGATATAGATATATAGATATGATAGATAGATGTAGACATAGATAGATGAGAGAGATGTAGACATTAGATAGATAGATAGATAGATAGATAGATAGATAGATAGATAGATATAGATATAGATATAGATAGAAGATATAGACATAGATGAGAGAGATGTAGACATTAGATAGATAGATAGAGAGAGAGAGATAAAGATAAAGATATAGACATAGATATAGATATAGATATAATAGATATAGATAGAAGAGATTTAGACATAGATAGATGAGAGAGATGTAGACATTAGATAGATATATATATAGAGAGAGAGAGAGAAGGAGAGAGAGAGATAGAGAGATAGAGATAGAAGATAGATGTAGACATAGATAGATGAGAGAGATGTAGACATTAGATAGATAGATAGATAGATAGATAGATAGATAGATAGATAGATAGATAGATAGATAGATAGATAGATAGATAGATACATAGATACATAGATACATAGATACATAGATACATAGATATACATATAGATATAGATATAGATAGAAGATATAGACATAGATAGATGAGAGAGATGTAGACATTAGATAGATAGATAGATAGATAGATATAGATATAGATATAGATATAGATATAGATATAGATATAGATAGAAGAGATGTAGACA
>CM077643.1:214633915-214636415 GCA_039707465.1 Rhabdophis nuchalis
TAGATGAGAGAGATGTAGACATTAGATAGATAGATAGAGAGAGAGAGATAAAGATAAAGATATAGACATAGATATAGATATAGATATAATAGATATAGATAGAAGAGATTTAGACATAGATAGATGAGAGAGATGTAGACATTAGATAGATATATATATATATAGAGAGAGAGAAGGAGAGAGAGAGATAGAGAGATAGAGATAGAAGATAGATGTAGACATAGATAGATGAGAGAGATGTAGACATTAGATAGATAGATAGATAGATAGATAGATAGATAGATAGATAGATAGATAGATAGATAGATAGATAGATAGATAGATAGATAGATAGATAGATAGATAGATAGATAGATAGATACATAGATACATAGATATACATATAGATATAGATATAGATAGAAGATATAGACATAGATAGATGAGAGAGATGTAGACATTAGATAGATAGATAGATAGATAGATAGATAGATAGATAGATAGATAGATAGATAGATAGATAGATAGATAGATAGATATAGATATAGATATAGATATAGATATAGATAGAAGAGATGTAGACATAGATAGATGAGAGAGATGTAGACATTAGATAGATAGATAGATAGATAGATAGATAGATAGATAGATAGATAGTTAGATAGATAGATAGATAGATAGATAGATAGATAGATAGATAGATAGATAGATAGATAGATATAGATATAGATATAAGATAGATGTAGAGATAGATAGATAGATAGATATAGATATAGATATAGATATAGATATAGATATAGATATAGATATAGATATAGATATAGATATAGATATAGATATAGATATAGATATATAGATATATAGATATAAAACTCTCTAAAATAGTCCCCACGGGAGGTTAGGCTAGGCCGGCTTGCTGAAAAAGATGTGTCTTTAGACACTGGCGGAAGAGGCGGAGGTCGGTGATGGTACGCAATTCAGATAGATATATAGATAGATAGATAGATAGATAGATAGATAGATAGATAGATAGATAGATAGATAGATAGATAGATAGATAGATAGATAGATAGATATAGATATAGATATAGATATAGATATAGATATAGATATAGATATAGATATAGATATAGATATAGATATAGATATAGATATAGATATAGATATAGATATAGATATAGATATAGATAGAAGATAGATAGATGTAGACATAGATGGATAGATAGATAGATATAGATATAGATATAGATAGAAGATAGACAGAAGATAGATAGAAGATAGATAGAAGATAGATAGAAGATAGATAGAAGACAGATAGATGTAGACAGACAGATGAGAGAGATGTAGACATTAGATAGATAGATAGATAGATAGAGATAGATATAGATATAGATATAAGATAGATAGATGTAGAGATAGATAGATAGATAGATAGATATAGATAGATAGATAGAGAGATAAATAGATAGATAGAGATATAGATAGAAGATAGATAGATGTAGACATAGATAGATGAGAGAGATGTAGACATTAGATAGATAGATAGATAGATAGATAGATAGATATAGATATAGATATAGATAGAAGATATAGACATAGATGAGAGAGATGTAGACATTAGATAGATAGATAGATAGATAGATAGATAGATAGATAGATAGATAGATAGATAGATAGCGAGAGATAAAAATAAAGATATAGACATAGATATAGACATAGACATAGATATAGATATAGATATAGATATAGATATAGATATATAGATATATAGATATAAAACTCTCTAAAATAGTCCCCACGGGAGGTTAGGCTAGGCCGGCTTGCTGAAAAAGATGTGTCTTTAGACACTGGCGGAAGAGGCGGAGGTCGGTGATGGTACGCAATTCAGATAGATATATAGATAGATAGGTAGGTAGATAGATAGATAGATAGATAGATAGATAGATAGATAGATAGATAGATAGATAGATAGATAGATAGATAGATAGCGAGAGATAAAAATAAAGATATAGACATAGATATAGACATAGACATAGATATAGATATAGATATAGATATATAGATATATAGATATAAAACTCTCTAAAATAGTCCCCACGGGAGGTTAGGCTAGGCCGGCTTGCTGAAAAAGATGTGTCTTTAGACACTGGCGGAAGAGGCGGAGGTCGGTGATGGTACGCAATTCAGATAGATATATAGATAGATAGGTAGGTAGATAGATAGATAGATAGATAGATAGATAGATAGATAGATAGATAGATAGATAGATAGATAGATAGATAGATAGATATAGATATAGATATAGATATAGATATAGATATAGATATAGATATAGATATAGATATAGATATAGATATAGATATAGATATAGATAGATAGATGTAGACATAGATGGATAGATAGATAGATAGATATAGATATAGATATAGATAGAAGATAGACAGAAGATAGATAGAAGATAGATAGAAGATAGATAGAAGATAGATAGAAGACAGATAGATGTAGACAGACAGATGAGAGA
>CM077643.1:214638915-214641415 GCA_039707465.1 Rhabdophis nuchalis
TAGATAGATAGATAGATAGATAGATATAGATATAGATATAGATAGAAGATATAGACATAGATGAGAGAGATGTAGACATTAGATAGATAGATAGATAGATAGATAGATAGATAGATAGATAGATAGATAGATAGATAGATAGATAGATAGATAGCGAGAGATAAAAATAAAGATATAGACATAGATATAGACATAGACATAGATATAGATATAGATATAGATATATAGATATATAGATATAAAACTCTCTAAAATAGTCCCCACGGGAGGTTAGGCTAGGCCGGCTTGCTGAAAAAGATGTGTCTTTAGACATTGGCGGAAGAGGCGGATGTCGGTGATGGTACGCAATTCAGATAGATAGATAGATAGATAGGTAGATAGATAGATAGATAGATAGATAGATAGATAGATAGATAGATAGATAGATAGATAGATAGACAGACAGACAGACAGACAGACAGACAGACAGATAGATATAGATATAGATATAGATATAGATATAGATATAGATATAGATATAGATATAGATAGAAGATAGAAGATAGAAGATAGATAGATGTAGACAGACAGATGAGAGAGATGTAGACATTAGATAGATAGATAGATAGATAGATAGATAGATAGATAGATAGATAGATAGATAGATAGATAGATAGATATAGATATAGATATAGATATAGATATAGATATAGATATAAGATAGATAGATGTAGAGATAGATAGATAAATAGATAGATATAGATAGATAGATAGATAGATAGATAGATAGATAGATAGATAGATAGATAGATAGATAGATAGATAGATAGATAGATATATAGATAGAAGATAGATAGCTGTAAACATAGATAGATGAGAGAGATGTAGACATTAGATAGATAGATAGATAGATGTAGATAGATAGATAGATAGATACAGATACAGATTCAGATATAGATAGAAGATAGAAGATAGATAGATAGATAGATAGTAGACATAGATACATGAGAGAGATGTAGACATTAGATAGATATATAGATATAGATATAGATATAGATATAGATATAGATATAGATATAGATATAGATATAATAGATAGAAGATAGATAGATGTAGACATAGATGGATAGATAGATAGATAGATATAGATATAGATATAGATATAGATAGAAGATAGACAGAAGATAGATAGAAGATAGATAGAAGATAGATAGAAGATAGATAGATGTAGACAGACAGATGAGAGAGATGTAGACATTAGATAGATAGATAGATAGATAGATATAGATATAGATATAGATATGATAGATAGATGTAGACATAGATAGATGAGAGAGATGTAGACATTAGATAGATAGATAGATAGATAGATAGATAGATAGATAGATAGATAGATAGATAGATAGATATAGATATAGATATAGATAGAAGATATAGACATAGATGAGAGAGATGTAGACATTAGATAGATAGATAGAGAGAGAGAGATAAAGATAAAGATATAGACATAGATATAGATATAGATATAATAGATATAGATAGAAGAGATTTAGACATAGATAGATGAGAGAGATGTAGACATTAGATAGATATATATATAGAGAGAGAGAGAGAAGGAGAGAGAGAGATAGAGAGATAGAGATAGAAGATAGATGTAGACATAGATAGATGAGAGAGATGTAGACATTAGATAGATAGATAGATAGATAGATAGATAGATAGATAGATAGATAGATAGATAGATAGATAGATAGATAGATAGATAGATAGATAGATAGATAGATAGATAGATAGATAGATAGATAGATAGATACATAGATACATAGATATACATATAGATATAGATATAGATAGAAGATATAGACATAGATAGATGAGAGAGATGTAGACATTAGATAGATAGATAGATAGATAGATAGATAGATAGATAGATAGATAGATAGATAGATAGATATAGATATAGATATAGATATAGATAGAAGAGATGTAGACATAGATAGATGAGAGAGATGTAGACATTAGATAGATAGATAGATAGATAGATAGATAGATAGTTAGATAGATAGATAGATAGATAGATAGATAGATATAGATATAGATATAAGATAGATGTAGAGATAGATAGATAGATAGATATAGATATAGATATAGATATAGATATAGATATAGATATAGATATAGATATAGATATAGATATATAGATATATAGATATAAAACTCTCTAAAATAGTCCCCACGGGAGGTTAGGCTAGGCCGGCTTGCTGAAAAAGATGTGTCTTTAGACACTGGCGGAAGAGGCGGAGGTCGGTGATGGTACGCAATTCAGATAGATAGATAGATAGATAGATAGATAGATAGATAGATAGATAGATAGATAGATAGATAGATAGATAGATAGATAGATAGATAGATAGATAGATAGATAGATAGATATAGATATAGATATAGATATAGATATAGATATAGATATAGATATAGATATAGATATAGATATAGATATAGATATAGATATAGATATAGA
>CM077643.1:214653915-214866415 GCA_039707465.1 Rhabdophis nuchalis
AAGTGATTACGGCGAACTCGCACCAGCAAGGAACCTGAGCCTCTTCCTCCAGTGTGGCGGTCCAGAATTATTCATCACCGCTCGAACCATAGCAGCCCCCGCAGCGGTACACGAAGTGCCGTGGGACGATCTCCTGGGCCGCCTGAGAGCACACTACGTGCCTCTGCCATCTCGCATAGCACATCGCTACGAATTCAGGCAATGTGTGCAATAACCGCAGCAATCTGTAGCTGAGTTCCTCCAGAAACTGAGAGCCACCGCAATTCCTCGCGAGTTCCCCGCAGGCTTCCTGGAGGAATCTCTACTGGAGCAGTTCGTGTGTCACATCAAAGACATCCGCCTAAAGCGCCGCTTGCTCTCTAAAACTGTCCTGACTCTCGAGCAAGCGGTGGAAGAAGCCCGCGCGGCAGAATTGTCAGAGATTTCCACGTCTGACATGGGCCGCGCTCTTCTTTTCCCCACTCCGCGAGCATGTCTAGTGGACGAGATAGCACCGCTAAACGAGATAGAGGATGAAGACCAAGGGGACTGCATGAGGGTGACCGGGCGCTTGCCTAATCGCGCATTCACCCCTCAGCAAAACCCCGGGTGCTGCCTAGGTTGCGGAGGTGCCCACCAAAGACCCGACTGCCCCTTCAAGGCATCGGTGTGCCGCAGATGCAGCAGGAAAGGACACCTGGCAGCCGTGTGCCGTGCCGCCGTACCAACGAATACTCCAGCAGCTGCCTCCAGAGCCGCTCCACCAGGACAACAAGCGGCTCAGAAACGAGCGAGGCACCACCGCTCTGAACTTCGACCAGGCAGAGAGTATGAGACTGTCCACGGTGGTTTGTTTAGAGGGGGTGGGAGTCAAGATGGAAATAGACTCCGGGTCCTCTAGATCCCTCATTTCCTGGGCACAATTAACTAAATTGTGCCCCCATCTCTGGAAACGAGACCTCGGCCCTGCGGCAACGATCCTAAAAGACTATCAGGGTTTGCCAATTCCCATCCTAGGACTGCATAGAGTGAGGGTAGACTACGGCTCTTTCCATGGGACCCTTCCCATCCTAGTAGTGGCCAATTCCCTAGCTGCCTTGATCAGATTGGACTGGTTTCCAGCCTTGGGACTGTCAGTCCAAGGAGTACACAGCGTGTCGGCCAGTTCTCTGGTAGACGTCGTGATCAAAGAGTTCAGCGACGTCTTCGATGTCAGCCTAGGAACGTACAAGGGCACTCCAGTTTCCCTCAACCTGGATCTCCAGGTTGCTCCTGTCCGCTTGAAGGCCCGCAGTCTGCCGTTCGCACTGAAACCCAAGGTTGAAGCGGAATTAGATTGGTTAGTGGCGCAGGGCGTGCTCGAACCCGTCGATCAGGCGAAATGGGAGACCCCCATTGTGGTCCCCATTAAGCCCGACGGGTCCGTGAGGATCTGCGCCGACTATAAATCGACGATCAACCTCGGGCTTCAGGCGAACCCATACCCGGTTCCGGTAGTACAAGACCTGCTCCACTCTTTGGTATTCGCGAAACTGGATATGGCGCAGGCCTACCAACAGCTCCCGGTGGACGACGAGGCGGCAGAGGCGCAGACCATCATCACCCACCGATGGGCTTTCCGTTGTTGCCGCCTCCAATTCGGCGTGTCCGTGGCCCCGGGGATCTTCCAGAGCCTCATGGAGCGACTGCTCCATGGGCTCCCTGGCGTTGTGCCGTACTTCGACGATGTCCTGATTGCTGCTGCCAGCACATCAGAGCTCGCCAAGACATTGCGGAAGGTCCTCAGAGTTTTCAGGGGCGCGGGTTTAAAGTTGAAGCGCAGCAAATGCACATTTGCTGCGCCGAGGATGGAATTCCTGGGCTTCATGATTGATGCCCAAGGAATTCACCCAACCCCCTCAAAGGTCGAGGCTATCCAAAAGGCCCCAACTCTTGCCTCCAAAACGGAGCTGCAGGCATTGCTCGGCCTTTTGAATTTTTACGCGCCGTTTATTCCCCACAAGGCATCGCTAGCCGAGCCGCTGCATCGGTTGCTCGACCAATCCGCGGCCTGGCGCTGGGGCAGCCGCGAAGCGCATGCGTTCGCAGCTGTCAAAGCCATGCTCACGTCAGACACGGTACTAGTCCAGTACCATGACAGGCTTCCTCTGACGCTTGCATGCGATGCCTCCCCTTTTTGCCTGGGGGCTGTCCTGAGCCACGTCTTTCCAGATGGCTCGGAAGCCCCCATTGCTTTTTACTCCCGGACAATGTCTCACACGGAGAGGAACTACAGCCAAATCGACAAGGAGGCTTTGGCTGTAGTGTCCGGGATTAAGAAGTTCCACAACTACCTTTATGGCCGGACCTTTTCTGTCATCACGGACCACAAGCCGCTCCTTGGGCTGTTGGCCGGTGACCGTCCGACCCCCCCCATCCTGTCGCCCAGGATGACCCGTTGGACGGAATTCCTGGCAGCGTATGACTATACGCTGCTATACCGTCCTGGCAAGCAGATAGGGCATGCTGATGCCCTAAGCCGCTGCCCTCTCCCGGGGCCGGATCTGGCCCCTGTGCCGGGCCTCTCCGTTCTGACGGTCGCGGAGTCGGACTTGCCCTTGTCCTCTTCCGCTGTCGCCGCTCACACCCGCGCAGACCCCGTCCTCGCCCAGGTCTGCCATTGGGTGCTGAGGGGGTCCCCTTCGGGCAGCGTGGCCGAAGACTTTCGGCCATACAAGTCACGCCAGCTGGAGCTCTCACTCCATTGCGGGTGCTTGTGTTGGGGAGATCGGGTCATCATCCCTTCCCCTCTCAGACACATGGTTCTTCAGTCGCTCCATGCCAATCACCCAGGCATATTCCGTATGAAGGCTTTAGCCCGGAGCTATGTCTGGTGGCCTGGCATGGACGCTGAAGTGGCGGAGTGGGTATTTATTAAAATCTAATAAATACGACAATATACAAAATACAAAATATTAAAACCGAATTAAATTACCCCTGTGCTAAAATCAATATTAAAATCCCTCAAACCCTAATAATTACCCTTAAAATTCTAATTAAAACAATTTCTTTCTGCAGCTAGGTTCCCCCCCCCTCTATATCCTTCCCCCTCTCTCTATCCCTCTATGTACCTACCTACCTACTGTATTTCTCACTTTATCTCTCTATCCCTCTACCTACTTACCTACTGTATTTCCCCCCTCTCTCTATCCCTCTACCTACCTACATACCTACTGTATTTCTCCCTCTCTCTATCCCTATTCCTACCTACATACTGTATTTCATTCTTCTCTCCCTCTACCTACCTACCTACCTACCAACTGTATTCCCCCCCTCTCTCTATCCCTCTACCTACCTACTGTATTTCCCCCCTCTCTCTACGTATCTACCTACCTACTGTATTTCTCGCTCTATCGCTCTATTCCTCTACCTACCTACCTACTGTATTTCCCCCCTCTCTCTATCCCTCTACCTATCTACCTACCTACCTACCTACTGTATTTCCCCCCTCTCTTTATCTACCTACCTACCTACCTACCTACTTACCTACCTACCTACTGTATTTCTCCCTCTCTCTCTCTATCCCTCTACCTACTTACTGTATTTCTCACTTTCTATCCCTCTATTTACCTACCTACCTACCTACCTACCTACCTATTGTATTCCTCCCTCTCCCTCTCTATATCCCTCTCCCTATCTACCTACCTACCTACTATATTTCCCCCTCTCTCCCTCTACCTACACACCTACCTACCTACTTCACCCTCTCTCTATATATATCCCTCTACCTACATTCGTACCTACCTACTGTATTTCTCTCTATCCCTCTCTATCCCTCTCCCTACCTACCTCATTGAGGAAGTGAAGGCTTTGGGTTGCAAAATCGCTTAACTTTTAATTAATATTTTTCAAACATTTTGCTATGGGAGTAAAATATTTATTGTGCAGGCGCACTATACGCTGCCTGGGAGTGGCATGGCCAGAAGCCAAGCTCACTTTTTTGTGCATGCACAGTGCCACCTGTGAAAGCCTTGGCTAAAAATCCCAGGAGAGACGTGCTTGAAAAGTACACAAACTTGAAAAGTGAGCACTTCCGCCTCTCTCTTTTTTTTTACTGGCCTCCTCACCTCTCTCCTTGCCACTGGCTTCTGATCCTGGGGGTGGGTGGTGGATGGGAGGAGAGCCCTCCGACCTCCTCACCACTGGCTTCTGATCCTGGTGGTGATGGTGGGGGTCGGGAGGAGAGCAACTGCAGGGACGGCGCCTTGCCCTTCTCTGACCTCCTTGCCTCTCTCCTCGCTGCTGCTTTCTTATCCTATGGGTGTGGGGGTGGGAGGAGAGCAGCTACAAGGACGGCGCCTCGTCCTCCTCTGACCTCCTCGCCTCTCGCCTCGCCGCTGGCTTCTGAATCTGGGGGTGGGGGTGGGAGGAGAGCCCTCTGACCTCCTCACAGCTGCCTTCTGATCCTGGAGGTGGGGGGGGAGAATGGCTGCAGGGACGGCACCTCACTCTCCTCTGACCTCGCCTCGCTCCTCACCGCTGGCTTCTGATTCTGGGGGGGGGAGAGTGGCTGCAGGGATGGTGCCTTGCCCTCCTCCCACCTCCTCGCCTCTCTCCTCGCCACTGGGTTCAGATCCTGGGGGTGGAGGTGGGTGGAGGAGAGCCCTCCAACCTCACTGCTGCCTTCTGATCTTGGAGGTGGGGGGAGGAGAGCGGCTGCAGGGATGGCGCCTCACCCTCCTCTGGCCTCCTCGCCTCTCTCCTCACTGCTGGCTTCTGATTCTGGGGGTGGGTGGGAGGAGAGCGGCTGCAGTGACAGCGCCTCGCCCTCCTCCAACCTCCTTGCCTCTCTCCTCGCCGTTGGCTTCTGATCCTGGGGGTGGGGGGTGGGAGGACAGCAGCTGCAGGGATGGTGCCTCGCACTCCTCCAACCACCTCGCCTCTCTCCTTGCCACTGGCTTCTGATCCTGAGAGTGGGGGGGTGGGAGGAGAGCCCTCCAACCTCCTTGCTGCTGCCTTCTGATCAGGTGGGGGCAGGAGAGCGGTTACAGTGCTCCCCCCAGGAGAAGCTGGACTTGGCATGCGTGCACGCACGAGGGACTTGCAACCATTGGAAATGTGATGTGTGCATGATGCAGCAGCCGGGTAGGAGGAGCTACAGGGAGGTGAAAACCTGAGAAGTGTGTACCTTTTACGTTTGTGCTGCTTGCACATGACACATGTGGGCCAGCCACACAAAAGGTACATATGATATCATCGGAAGTCCTTGGGAACATTGTATGAAAATTTGGTGCCGATCGGCGCAGTACTTTCTGAGATTAGCGGCTTTGCACAAACTATTTTACGTTTTTATTTATATAGATATATAGATATAAGTATATATCCAAAAGCGAGATATAAAAGGGGAGGAATATAGTTAGGATAGATTAGCGAAGGTAAGGGAATAATACATGATATCAAATTATATTTGCGTTTGCAGAAATACCATCCCAAGGAAACATAAATTGAGATCCAAAAGAGACACCTATAATAATAGAAAAGAAAGATAGAGGGGAGGAGAGAATAAAACAATGGGGGAAAGAATAAAGAGGTGAGGAGGATGGAAGGAAGAGGAAGGGAAGGAGAGAGGGTAGGAATGGAAAGAGGAAGAGTAGGAATAGGAGAAAGGTATGGGAAGAAGGAAGAGGAAGGAAGGAAGTAGAGAAGGGAGGGAGGGAGAAAAGAAAGGGAAAATAAGGTGGTGTTACAACAGGAGGAAGGGATAGTAAATCAAACAACTCAAACTGTATATTACAACCTATTAAATGAAATAATAAATGAATAAGAATGATAAATGTAAATAAGAATAACAATTATGTGAATGTATACTTAAAATGCTATGTAATAGAACAAAATATAAAAAATTTTCAGGAAAAAAAAGATTGTATACTTCAAAGTTAAACTTGCCTTTAGTAACTATATAAAATCTGAGAAGAATCCAGCTCTAATTAGACATATTAATTTATTATACTTCTGATAAAATCTAATCTGTGTTCTTGAAGTCTGTTCATAGCCTCTTATAATGATGACTTTTGGGTTAAATATAAGAGGTCTAATCTAATGTTGATGACGAATGGGCCAGAAGCCAAGGCCTTTGCTTATCTGTATGACAGTGATGGGTTTCAAAAAATTTAGGTGTGGCCCGTTTTGTGGAAGTGGCTCAGCGATCATGTGACTGGATGGGAGTGGCTTGGCAGTCATGTGACCAGGTGGGAGTGGCCAACTTGATGCCACTCACCAGGAGATGTCATGGATTGGGTAAAATGTGGTGAAGCTCACTTAACAATGCTCTTGCTTAGCAACCAAAATTTTGGACTCAATTGTAGTCATAAGGACTATCTCGGCTTTCCTCTGCATGGCAGCCTTGTTCTAAAAACTCCTTTTCCTTTCTGGCAATTTTCCTCTCTGTTAGAAGCACCAAAATAATCCAGAAAAATGTAAGATTTCTTGCTACAGAAAGGGGTTGGACTAGATGACCTCTGAGTAGCCTCCTAGCCCTAAATTGCTGTGCTGTTTTTTTCTTTCTGCTAACAAAGAAACCTGACTGAGGCTCATTCCACATTCCTGCCAGATAGAGATAATGAGATAATGACCCTAGAGAAAGTTTGGCTCCATTCACAAGCAGGGAATCATCCAAATCCTTTTTAGAAACACAAAGCCCATATTGCACAAACCTCAAAACTTCAAAACATAAAACCATATAACATATAATCATTTAACCAATTTGTTGTTCCGTGCACCTTTTTAGTTTAAACCTTCAATTTAAAGTTATAAACATTAAGACTTGTGGATTTCAACTCCCAGAATTCAGTTCTGATTTAAAGCAACAGCATTTGTTTTTCTCCTTTGTGAAAGAAGTTTCCACCTTTCTTTCTCTTTCTCTTTCTCCTTCTTTCTCACTTCCCCTCCTTCCTCCCTCTCTCCCTCTCTCTGTCCTTCTTCCCCTGTCTCTCTTACTCTCTCAAACACACACACAGAGAAGTTGGATTAGATATATTTCTCCTATCCCCTCCCCTCTCTCACTCCCTCTCAAACACAGCGCATTCACATGAAGTTGGATTGGGTATCTCTCTCCTACCCCCTTCCCTCTCTCACTCTCTCTCAAACACAGTGTACAGACACAGAAGTTGGATTGGATATCTCCTACACTCTCCCTCTCTCAAACACACACATGCGCACACAGAAGTTGGATTGGGTATCTCTCTCTTACCACCTTCCCTATCTCCCTCTCCCTCAAACAGTGCACACACACAGAAGTTGGATTGGATATCTCCTTCTCTCTCTCCTCTCCCTCTCTCTCTCTCTCTCTCTCTCTCAACATGTTTTATTAAAGTTTATAGAAATATCAAAAGAGAACCCCTCCTCTTTATACATTCATACCAACACTTCCCCCAAACATCTCGTACAGACATACTCACGTTGGCAGAACTAACATCTGCCCCAATTTAACGCAAGTAATTACAGCACAGAACTGAACTTCTATTATTTTCTAGTTCTAAATTGTTTATATCAACTTCTTATTTTTATTCTACACTAGCTATCCCAGCCACACGTTGCTGTGACCCAGTCTGGTTAAACCTACCTCCTACTGTATTTCTCCGCCCCCCTCTATCCCTCTCTATCCATCTGTGCAGCAGCTGCCAAAAAAGCCAACACAGTTCCAGTCTGCATCAACAGAGGGATAGAATCAAGATCACGGGAAGTGTTAATACCACTTTATAATGCCTTGGTAAGGCCACACCTGGAATACTGCATTCAGTTTTGGTCACCACGTTGTAGAAAAGATGTGGAGACTCTAGAAAGAGTGCAGAGAAGAGCAACAAAGATGATTGGGGGACTGGAGACTAAAACATATGAAGAACGGTTGCAGGAACTGGGTATGTCTAGTTTAATAAAAAGAAGGACTAGGGGAGACATGATAGCAGTGTTCCAATATCTCAGGGGTTGCCACAAAGAAGAGGGAGTCAAACTATTCTCCAAAGCACCTGAGGGCAGACACACGTGTGCCAGCCACAATAAAAGGTCATGTATGGTATCATCGGAAGTCCTTGGGAACATTGTGTGAAAATTTGGTGCCGATCGGTGTAGTACTTCTGAGATTAGCAGTTTTGAACAAACTCATAGTTACATTTTTATTTATATAGAATATCTGTTGTGGCCCAGTCGGCTCCGGATGAGCTGCTGATGGACTCTTCTAGTTAAGAGTCCTATGAGTTTGCCCTGGAGGAGGAGGAAGACCTTGAGGAAGCAGACAGTCTGGTTGGCTACCACGAGATGCATGGATCATGGAGCAGTGGGGAGGATCAGGGGCAGTTTGTCCGTGATGCTAGATTATGCAGAGCTGAGAAAAGGAGGCAACAGTTACGTAAGAGGCAAGCTCAGAGGCCCTGAATTGGGATCAGCTGGTTGATGAGTGGCCCCTCCCAAGAGAGCTTATAAGGAAGGCTTTGGGGAGGGGTCATTTGCAGGAAACAACATTGACAACTCCTCCTTGGAAATTCTGTTCGCGTTTGCAATTCTCTGTCTGTCTTTGTTACATGAGTTAGGGCTCACAGCCAAGGAGATAGTGGCAAGCAGCCAAGGAGATAGTGGCAAGCAGCCAAGCTTGTGTCTGTCTGAGGGGTAGAACAGATATCTATGTATATTTGGTTGGCCTCCCCTCATATTACTCATCCATTCTTCCTCTTCTCCTTTCCAACCACTTGTACCAGCAGTCCCAACTCCTAAAAAATTCAGATTCCTCTTTTTCCTTTAGTATATACGATAATCTATCTGCTTCTGCACATTCTAGTATTTTCTGTATAATTTGATAATTTTCAGGTATTGCCTTGTCTTTCCATTTTTGGGCATAACAAATCCTTGCGGCCACTAATATATGTATTATAAGATACCATTTTTCTTTTCTCATTACGCCTGGGCAAATTCTTAATAATATTATTTCTGGTTTCTCTTGTATATGTATGTCCTAATGGGACATACATATACATGTCCATTTTACAATCTGTTTCCTGTATTCTTCGACCACCAGGCATATCCACTTCTGGCAGACTCACATTTCCAATATATTTCAGACATTCCTGGGAACATCCTTGCGAGTATTGTTGGGAGTAAATGCCATCTATATATCATTTTATAGGAATTTTCTTTAAAGGACACTGCTTTTGTCATTCTCATACTTTGTTGCCAAATCTTTTCCCACTGATCTAAATGAAGTACATATCCAAAATTTCTCCCACAGGCTATCATGGTGTCTTTCAGTATTTCTTCACCTATCCACTGTTCTAATAACATCAGGTAAATATTTGAAATACATTTATCGTCTTCTCCTAATAATATCTACCCCAACTCCATGTTGTATACCCCATAGTTCCTCTGGTCTTTCCCAAACTTTGCTTGTATTTGGGCATAAGACCACCAGCCCAGTTCTCGTAACTCCTCTCGCGACCTTAGTTCACAATGTATACCGTATTTTTTGGAGTATAAGATGCACCTTTTTTCCTCTAAAAAGAGGCTGAAAATCTGGGTGCACCTTACACATCGAAAACAGTGTTTTTGCCTCCTGAAACCCTGCTCCTTCACCAAAATGGCCACGCGCATACCCTTATGGAGGCTTCCAGAGAGCTCCTGGGGACTGGGGAGGGCAGAAATGAGCAAAAAACAGGCCGTTTCCCCCCCAGCCCCCAGCAGCACTCTATAAGCCTCCATAAGGCTATGCATGCTATTTTTTGACCAAACAATTGCCCATTTTCATGAAAAAATGGGCTGTTTTTCCTCGTTTTTTCCTCTAGGGTCTCCAATGGTGCGAACGGATGTCCATGCGCACATGAGGGGGAATCAGCTCACTCGGCCCTCTAGGGCCTCCAATGGTGCAAACGGCCACACATGCGCATGCGCACATGGGGGGGAGTTGGCTCACTCGGCCCTCTAGGACCTCCAACAGTGCGAATGGTCATGCCTGTGCTCTCCCACATCCAGCACGTGCTCTGGCCTGGGGGCTGCCCCCTCCTCCCTCCTCCTCCTCTCCGGCCCTGCGGCCCGGTTCCTATTAAGCCACAGACCGGCACCGGTCCGCGGCCCGGGGTTGGGGACCCTTGCTGTAAATGCTTCCCAACTGTCTCTAATACTAGAATATACATCTCAACTGGGATACCATCCGTTCCCGGTGATTTACCCCTTTTTTGGCTCTTCAATACTACTTCAATCTCCTCCTTCAAAATTTCTATATGTAATCTATCTCACATAGAGGGTGGCACTTCCAGCAGGCCTTCCAAAAACCTATATCTTTCTCTAGCCGTGTTTGGGCTTCTATAAAACTTTTCATAAAATTCATAAATTACCTTTTTCTTCTCCTCGTTGTTTCCTACTAGTTCCCTAAATTCATCCTCCAACCACTTGATCTTTCTACTTTCTTCTTGTTTTTTCAACCTAGCCGAAAGCCACCTTCCAGCTTTATTGGCATGTTCAAAATAGGTTTGCTAAGCCTTCTTTATCTTCTGTGCTAATTCTGCCTGGTCTAGAAGATGTAACTGATGGCGTATCCTCTCTCTACCTTATTTCAATTTGTCATCCCTTGGAGATGAGCAAACTGGAATATCTTCAATGAACAGCAATCAAAATGTTACAAGACCTTGAAAAAAAAACTTAATAAGAATATTTGAAGGCATTAAGTATGTGTAGCCTTGAAAAGATAAGACTATGGAGAGTCTTGGTATTCACTTCAGGGGGATGCCATATAGCAGACAGGGCAGAATTATTCAGAATTGTTCCAGGACAAGAAACAAAAGGTAAAAGTAAAGGTTTCACCTTCAGTCGTGCCTGATTCTAGACCATGGGGCTCATCTCTCTTTCTAGGCTGAGGGAGCCAGCATTGTTCAAAGACAATTTTCATAGTCATGGGCCAGCATGGTTACATGCCAATGGTTCACAGAACACTTGTTACCTTGCCACAAAAATAGTTCCTATTAATCTACTTGCATTTGCATGCTATCAAATTGCTAGGTTGGCAGGAGCTGGAGCAAGTAACAGGAGCTCACCCTGTTGCATAGAGCCCAGGTATTGAACTCTGGCTGTCAACTCTCCAACTGACAAGCTCAGCATTTTTAACTGCTCAGCAATCATGCCCCCTTGGACAAGAAGGAGTTAATGATAAGGAATTTAATTTTTGTAGAATATTAGAAAAAAATACTAGCAATAAAAAAAATCATAGCAGACCATCTAGGAGATGGCTGAGATATTTAAACAAAGGCTGGAATGTTGGGAATGTTGTAATGCAGGTAATATTTGACCTACAGCCATTCATTCAATAATCATTCCAAATTATAACAGTGTTGAAAAAATGGATTTAATGACCCATGCCTGAAGTTATGACAGTTACATACATGATCAAAATTTGTTTGCTTGGCACTTTATCTGCATTTCTGACAGGCTCTGCATTTCAGTTGCCCATCCAGCCCAGCAGTACTTAACTATTGCAGTGCATAGGCACTGCAACTCCTCCCGCACACTTATCTCTACCCAATCTATGTCTTTTTAGTTGCCCTGCACAACAGCAATTTTTGGCAGCAGCGCAGAATTTACAGATTATAGATAAACAGAGTTGGAAGGGATCTTGTAGTCCAACCACCCCATCCAGCTGACCCTATATCATTTTTGACAGATAGCAGTCCAGTCTCTTCTTGAAAGCTTCCAGTGATGAAGCTCCCATGACTTCTGAAGGCAAGCTGTTCCATTGGTTGATTGTTCTCTCTGTCAGAATTTTTTTCCTTATTTCCAGGTTCAATCTCTCCTTGTTCAGTTTCCATCCATTATTTCTTCTTTGGCTTTCAGGCACTTTGGAAAGTAGTTTTTTTTTTCACGTCATACTTTTATTTCTAATGTGTCATTTTCTGTACTGGTTTTTTTAATAAAAAGTTTTTTTTTAATTAAACAGAAATACAAAAAAAAATCATCCTTCATTACATCCTGTAAAAAGCGTGTCAGTTGGATACTGTATGTCAGGGTTCGCTTCTTCGAATACTCAAGAAAGACCACGCTTAAGCATATTTCAGAATGTTTAAGGTTACTTTTACTGAATACAGAAGAACAGCAAACGAAGGTCAAGCAGGGAGTGACTAGTTTAGGTGCGAAGCGTATATATCAAAGCATAAGCCAACCCCAATAACCCATGCCCTCTACAATAGTGTCCAATGCAAATTTCTCCAGGACATCAGGTGGGCATCACGTCCAGAGCAGTCATCAGAATGGAATGTGATACCGTTAGGTTTGAGATATCACCAGCTCGTACCATGTTCCTCCAGCACACATAGTTACCCCAAGACCCCTCCCTCCCCATTTCCATGGCAGCCAAGCATGCAGCAAAGTGAAGGCTGACATCCAGACCTCCTCCAGAAGCAGGGGATTCAGTTCTGAAAAACAGACGACAAAGACAAAACCACACAACAACATAGAAAATGGGAGAAGAGAGGTTAGGGTTTGTTAGGATATTTGGCATAGAATTGTCTTAGTAGTTTCGGGGCCTTCACATGTTGTTTATCCACCCATTCGTTATGGGACGGAGGAAAATCTTTCCAAACTACCAGGTACTGTATTTTATTTCTATGCACTCTGGAATCTAAAATGTCCCGGACTTCATAATGTTGTTGTCCATCCACCATTAGGGGTGCGGGAGCATCAGGATGAGGCTTACGAAGATGTGACAAACGTTCTGGTTTCAACAGGACATGGAACACTGGGTAGAGGCGTTGGTAAGTTTTAGGTAGGTCCAATCTAACGGAAACAGAGCTGATTATTTTAGTAATCGTGAAGGGTCCCACAAACTTAGGACCCAGTTTCTTGCATTTCTGAGGACTGTCCAAATGTCTAGTAGAGACATATACACGATCTCCAACTTTGTATTGTGGCGGAACTGCTCGTTTCTTGTCGGCGTAAAGCTTATGAGATTGATGGGCATCATCCAATGTTCTTCGTATAATGGGCCAAACCAAAGACAATTTACCACTCCAATCCGCAAGAGAATGAATTGTAGGGGGGTCGTGGGGAAGCTTAGGGATTGGTACAAAATCCTGACCATAAATTACCTTGAACGGGGTCATTCCGGTACTACTATGAACTGAGTTATTATACGCTACCTCAGCGTGAATTAGGAGATCAGCCCAATCATCCTGTTGGAAGTTTATAAAACAGTGCAAGTATTGTTCCAGAACAGAATTAGCCCGTTCACAGGCCCCATTAGTCTGCGGGTGATGGGAGGAGCTTAAGCCCTGGGCAGAGCCAATCAGTCTCAGAAATTCCTTCCAAAATTGCGACGTAAATTGAGTACCCCTATCTGAGATGATACGCTTCAGGACGCCATGCAGGCGATAAATGTGAGTAAGAAAGAGTTTAGCCAAAGATTTAGCAGATGGAATTTTGGAGCATGGTACAAAATGAACTTGCTTGGAGAATAAATCGGTGACCACCCATATGACAGTATAGCCTTGGCTACTTGGAAGATCAACGATAAAGTCCATAGAAATTTCCTTCCAAGGGGCCTCTGGTCGGGCTACAGATTGGAGCAGACCGTGGGGCTTTCCTGGGGAACGTTTGGAAGCAGCACAAACTGGGCAACTGGCAATATAGGATTCAACGTCTTTTTTGAGGGAAGGCCACCAAAATTGGCGTTTTACCAAATGTATAGTCTTTACAAATCCAAAATGTTCCGCAAGTCTGGAGTCATGAGCTTTTTGCAACACAAAAGGTCGCAGAGTAGCAGGGACATAAATTTTAGAACCAATCCAGGGTAGATCATCTCTGATGGTGCAGTCAGCAGAGTGCGTGGAATACCAATCATCGGTAAGAAGTTCCGACTTGATCCTAGCAATTAGTTCTGGAGGCGGGTCATATTGGATTGTGGTGTGACTCCTGGTTACAACTGGGGCCGCCATTGCAGTTTGCGGAATAATAGGTTGAACAACCGTGAGTTTAGAACTGTCATATTGAGGGAGTCTGGATAGAGCATCGGCCATGAAATTTTTTCCTCCAGGGATGTATTTGAGAGTAAAGTTGAAACGATGGAAGTAGTGAGCCCAGCGCACTGGCTTTGGGGACAATTTACGGGACGTCGTTAGTGACTCCAAATTTTTGTGATCAGTCCAGACTTCAAACGGGTGAGGGGCTCCCTCTAGAAAATGACGCCAAGTCATGAGGGCCCAACGAACAACAAATGCTTCTTTCTCCCAAATTGCCCATCTTCTTTCAGTGTTGGACAATTTACGGGAAGTGTAAGCACAAGGTTGTAGTTGGCCCTGTTGGTTGCATTGTAATAAGACAGCTCCGACAGCGACATCACTAGCGTCCGCTTGAATCACGAATGGGGCAGTGACATCAGGATGTTTCAGAACAGGTTCTGCTGCAAATAGACGTTTTAGCTTTTCAAATGCGGCTTGGCATTCCATAGTCCAGTTCAAAGGTGAGCCTGGTCGCGGTTTGTCCTCCCCGTTCGTTTTGAGTAAGTTCGTGATAGGCAGTGCAATGCTAGCAAAAGAAGGGATAAACTGGCGGTAAAAGTTGGCAAACCCCAAAAAACTTTGTAATTGCTTACGAGTACGAGGAGGGGCCCACTCTGTGACAGCTTTAACTTTTGCAGGATCCATCTCAATTCCTTCAGATGAGATGCGATAGCCTAGGTAGTCGATTTTCTCCTGGTTAAATTCACATTTAGAAAGTTTAGCATAGAGTTCAGTAGCTCTGAGTTTATGCAAAACGGAACGGACTAGCTTTACGTGTTCATCACGTGTTTTTGTGTATATGACGATGTCATCAAGATAGACAATAACGCTCTTGTACAGGTGCTCATGCAGGACTTCATTGATTAGTTGCATAAAAACAGAAGGTGCTCCTTGTAGGCCGAATGGTAACACCTTAAATTGAAAGCACCCTAAAGGGCAGTTAAGCGCCGTTTCCCACTCGTCTCCTTCTTTAATTCTTATTCTGTAATAAGCTTCTCTGAGATCGAGCTTAGTAAAAAGCTTGCCTGTAGCTAGATGTGCCAACATGTCTTTCATGAGTGGTAGTGGGTAGATGTTGTGTTCACAGATAGCATTCAAACATTTATAATTTTGTACAAGACGAAGAGTGCCATCTTTCTTTTCTCTAAACATTACTGGGGTGGCCACACGAGGTCTAGCAGGTTCAATGAAACCCCTTTCTAAGTTCTTGTCAATAAATTTGTGAAGTTCAACCATTTCGCGGGGTGTCATAGAGTAAATGCGAGGCTTGGGAAGTTGCACTCCTGGGAGGAAATCAATAGAACAGTCTGTAGCCCGGTGCGGGGGAAGACTGTCACAGGATTTTTCACTAAAAACATCTTTAAGGTCCCAGTACTCCTTAGGGATTTTATCTTCTCCTGGTATAACTTCTAGGTTGGGAACAGCCAGGCCTGAATGAACAGGTTCTTGGAGAGGAGTTTGCTCAGGCGGAGGCTGCCCATTGGGAGGCAGGGGCAGTGTGACTGGCATAGTGGTAGGCAAAGGAATGCGAACCCACCCTTCTTTCCAATCAATTAGGGGGTTCCACTTCCGTAACCAATTCAGGCCCAAAATGACTGGGTTGTCAGCAATGGGGGCTACAATAAAGTTAATGGTTTCCTGATGGGTGTCACCAATAGACACTTGAATTGGTTCAGTTACATATAGTGCTGGATTACCACCTGCTACAGCACCATCCATTTGGCAGAAAGCTATAGGTACTTTTTAAGTTTTTTAGGTGAAATCCCATGTATTGTACTAATTCTTGGCTGATGAGGCAACGTGAACAGCCAGAATCTAAAAGAGCCTGTATTTTACAGTTGCGGCCACTAGATGGAGCCAAAAGATGCAAAGGAATAGTAAGGGGCCCAGAATGGGGACTCACCCAGTTGTCATCAGAAGAGGAGGATTCCTTCTCCCAGTCATCAAGTTCCGCCTTCTGCTGGTCACCGGCAGACAGATCCAGAGGCTCCGCTCCGAACATCACTGGTTTAGTGTGCACGCTCGGGAGTTTCGCGGGCTTTTTTCCCTCAGTTGAAGATAGCGGGCGTGGCTTTTGCTTCATTTTGCAGTTATTGGCCCAATGCCCCTCCTTCCCACAGCGAAAGCAAGCACCAGAACGAGGTGTGGCAGATCTATGGTCTTTGCTTTGTTTTTGGTAATCCCTCCCGTAAGTTTGAGGGGGGGGAAACCCATGCACGCTTTCCTTTTCAAGTTCCCCTAGGGGTTTTCTTTGAGCTAGATCTATTTCTACATCACCGGAAAGCTGATACCAATCCGCAAGGGGATGGGGCGTGCGCCGGTTGATGCAGCTTTGATATATGGTTGGGTTTAAGCCTTCCGTATAATTATCGATAAGTGCTTCTTCACTCCAACCCCTCATATAAATTGCAAGTTCTTGAAAACGTTGCGTGTAAGCTTGAACTGATTTATTTCCCTGGCGCAGATTCTTCATTTCAATCCTTGCCTTTCTATGAAGGAGGGGGTCTTCGAAACGCCTCCTAAGAGCAGTCATAAATCTATCAAAGTTCGACATTAGTGGGGAATGATTATTGTGTAACGATACTATCCAATCAGCGGCTGTATTTTCCAGCGCCAGAGACACAATTCTTATCTTTGATTCATCATCTCTCAAGTCGTTTGCAAACTGTTTAACATAGTTGCTGACTTGCAGTAAGAAAAATCCTAACTCAGTAGGGTTCCCTCCAAACTTAATCCCCAGAGGGGGAAGTCTTGCCGGCCTGCGAGGCGGAGGAGGTGGCTCTCCCTGTTGGGATTCTCTAGGGGTTCCCGCGGCTGGTTGGGGGCTCCCTCCTCTTTGTTCCTGGGGGGAGGTCTCTTGCTGTTGTTTCATTCCTTCCCACTCCGAAGGATGAGGATTCCCCCCCACACACACATTTTCTCAATAGCTTCCTTTCTGTCGTCAGCTTGACGGAGTAAATCACTTGCCATCTCTCTCAAGTCCCTCTCTTCCTTTAACAATTCTCCCAGGGGGGGAGGAGAGTAAGCATGCCGGCGCCTTGTTGTTGTGACCCCAGGGCCGATATCCTCTTTTACAATTTCCTTCATTCCCACTCCCTCGGACCAACGATGGCGAGTTGATCTTTCTTCGGGATTTGGTTCCATGGTAAGGCCAGCTAAAAGTTCCATTACTGACCTGGATTCCTCTTTTAGAGCAGCTGGGTGAGAGGCGGCCTCTCCCATCAGTTCTTCTTTCCCAAGCTCCGACATCTGGTTCCGGGGTTTATTGTTTTTAGAGTGACTCCCTGCTTATTGTCAGGGTTCGCTTCTTCGAATACTCAAGAAAGACCACGCTTAAGCATATTTCAGAATGTTTAAGGTTACGTTTACTGAATACAGAAAACAGCAAACGAAGGTCAAGCAGGGAGTGACTAGTTTAGGCGCGAAGCGTGTATATCAAAGCATAAGCCAACCCCAATAACCCATGCCCTCTACAATAGTGTCCAATGCAAATTTCTCCAGGACATCAGGTGGGCATCACGTCCAGAGCAGTCATCAGAATGGAATGTGATACCATTAGGTTTGAGATATCACCAGCTCGTACCATGTTCCTCCAGCACACATAGTTACCCCAAGACCCCTCCCTCCCCATTTCCATGGCAGCCAAGCATGCAGCAAAGCGAAGGCTGACACTGTGCCACCATCATTACTTATAAATCCTATTAAATTATACACTTTAAATCAAAAATTCATTGAATATCTTAATATCATTATACCAAAATTCTCCTTTAGCCACAATTATTTAGACGTGCTTTTTCCTCAGATAGTTCTCACTTATAGACATAACCACATAATGACAATTTCCAAAAGCCTCCAATAACATTGCACCTTAAGAGCTTGTTCTACGTAAGAGTCAATTAATACTATTTCTAACCCCCCCCCCTTTTTATTAAACAATATCCATTAATGTTCCTTAATAGTTAACTAAAAATCTTTTACTGTTTATGTCCATCCTCATTCCACTTTAAATTGTATTGCGCCTATAATGAATTTTAAATAAAAGTTTATTAATTTGTTTTGGTCTTTTTGTAGAATCACAATTTACAGTTTATGTGAGCTACTCTGGGTTCAGAACCAGTGTTACAACTCTGGTCCCTTAACAAGTGTTAAATGCGGAATAGTGTAATTCACCGGACAGTAAAGAGATACGTTGCTGTAGCCACAAACAAACTCTAAAACAGTGATAGTAAAAAAATAAATAGTCTTTACTTTGTAGCAACTAAAATACTTCTTCTGACTAACTTCTCAAATAATGATAACAGTCCTACACCAAACAGAGTTTACCTTACAGTGATGCAAAACAAATACTTCTTCTTCTTCAACGGTAATCAGGAAAACACAGGATCACAAGGAATCGAACAGGGAATTGACTGTGTTCCTGCCTTGCTTATATTGGCTGAGCAGCACAGCCAATCAGAATTCAAAGACAGTTCTTAAAGCTACATAACTTCTTAAGAACACAGGCTCATATATATTGTCAACCCAATATAAGGCTGAATATCCTAACAGTTTATCTCCAACTTCTTTTACTAGTTATATATATATATATATATAATTGTTTCCACAACACCCTGTTAGGCCCCAATTAAGGGAGGAAGCCTTAATTTCCTTTTCTGCCTTTCGGTTCATCACCAGAGACCATCTAGACAGAAAGCCATGAATTCCATTGTGTAATTTTTTTATATGTGTGTTACGTTTTTGAGCTGATCAATAACACACATATTTAAAAAATTACACAACGGAATTCATGGCTTTCTGGTAGTAAAAAAATTGAATTTCACCATTGGGGGGGGCACTGAGGATCAGTTTGTAGCACCAAGGGGGTGGTGGACTGAAAAAGTTTGGGAACCACTGACCTAGAAAGTAGAAGTCAAGAAGAAGAAACATCAGAAGACAAGGAAACAAACAGGAAAGTAGAGCAGAAGCAAGAAAGAGAGAGAGCAGAAAGGGAAGGCATGAGAGGGAAAAGTCATATACAAACCAGAAGCTATAAAAACAACCCATCTAAAGATTGATCAGGAAATAACAATTATCTTGATAAACTTGAATGGATTGAACGCACCAAAAAAAAAAAGAGCGGGGTGTTTAACAAATTTAGGAAACTGAAGGCAGATATAACCTGCATACAGGAAGTGCACATTAAAAGGGAACATATTTTTTTTAAAAAAAATTTAAAGCATAAAAATAAAACATACAGATATTTCAATCATTCTTTCCATCATTGTTAATCTATTTAATATACAAAATGTCTTTCTAAGATAGCATAGTCTCTACTATAGTAAGTAGAGACTATGCTAGCTTAGAAAGACATTAATAGTAGTTAAGGATAGTTAATATCCTTAACTATACTTGATACTATAGTATACTATAGTATCAAGCATTCATAACATCTGACTTTTACACCTTAGGTTTATTTTTATCCTTTATATATCATTTAGTTTTAATGGGGTTTTTAGCGCAGGGACGATCAATTTAATCTGCTTTTATTTATTGTATTTATTGTTTGTATATATTTTTATATGTTTTAATTTCCCTGTGCACCGCTCCGAGTCCCCTTGGGGAGACGACGCGGTATACAAAATTAATAATAATAATAAATATTATTATTATTATTATTATTATTATTATTATTATTATTATTATTATTATTATTATTATTATATATCTAAAAACTTTATTTCATAACGAATGGTTTTTTTAATATTAACTATCCTTTTCTAAGTATAACTAAATAAACAATTTCATCTCCAGTTTTTTTTTAATCTAACCATTGGTAGAACAAATCCCATACTTTATATAATTGCTCATCCTCTTGTTCTCTAATTTCAAATGTTAGTTTACTCATTTCAGCACAGTCCATAATCTCTCGGATGATTTCCTCCTGGGTAGGTAATTTCTCATTCCAATTTTTTGCAAATACAATTCTAGCTGCTGTCAAAGCATTCACAATCAAGTATTTCAAGTCTTTATCAAATGTTTCCGGAGTAATTCCCAATAAAAAAAGTTCAGGTATAAGATCTATATGTTTTTTCCAACCACCTGTGGATTATACTCCAATATGGTCCAATGGTTCCACCCCAGGCTCCTGATGGACCCGGAAAGGTTCCAGAGGGAGCTTGGGCCAATGCCTGTGGACTTGCCCCGCAACTCGACTGAGGACCTGGTGGCCGCATGGTTAAGTGCGGCCACGGGGGCCTTGGACCGAGTCGCGCCCTTGCGGCCTCTCTTGCAGCGATGAATCACCCAGGCTCCTTGGTTCACCGAGGAGCTGAGGAGATGAAACGCCACAAGAGACGCCTAGAGAGCAGATGGAAATCCTCTCACTCCGAAGCCGACCGAACACTAGTGAGAACCCATATTAGGACTTACTTAGTGGTGATAAGGGTGGCCAAATGTGAGTATTGTGCCACCCTTATTGCATCTGCAGATAACCGCCCTGCCGCCCTGTTTGGGGTGACCCGCTCCCTCCTCCCACCAGAGGCTGCGGGAAGCCCCTCTACAGGGACGAGCAGAGGAATTTGGGATTTATCTGCAGGATAAAATCACTCGGATTTGGAATGAGTTACCCTCCATCGAGAGTGGTCCAGTCGGACTGTCCGAGGCTGCTCTTGAGAGACCATCCTGGGAGGAGTTTGATGTTGTTACTACCGAAGATATGGACAGGTTGTCAAAGAGGCTTAAGGCTACCACATGTTTATTGGACCCGTGTCCCTCCTGGCTTGTACTGGCATCCTAGGAGACGACACGAGGCTGGCTCAAGGGCATTGTCAACGCATCTCTGAGTGAGGGGTCCTTGCCTGCCATCTTGAAAGAGGCGGTAGTAAGGCCCCTCCTCAAGAAGCCATCCCTGGACCCAGCATTATTAGAGAACTTCCGTCCACCTGGAGGAAATTGATTATCTAGATCCGCGCCAGTCCGGCTTCAGACCCAGTCACAGCACCGAGACGGCATTGGTCACGTTGGTGGATGATCTCTGGAGGGTGCAGGATAGAGGACATTCCTCTATCCTAGTCCTATTAGACCTCTCAGCAGCTTTTGATACCATCGACCATGGTATCCTATTGCACCGACTGGGGGGATTGGGGCTGGGAGGCACCGTTTTACGGTGGTTCTCGTCCTACCTCTCGGGTCAGTCGCAATATGTGTTGGCAGGGGGCCAGAGGTCAGCCTCGAGACCCCTCTTATGTGGGGTTCCTCAGGGGTCGGTCCTCTCGCCCCTCCTATTCAACACATATATGAAGCCGCTGGGTGAGATCATCTGTGGTTTTGGGGTGGGATATCATCTGTACGCTGATGATACTCAGCTGTACATATCCACCCCAAACCACTCCAACGATGCCATCGAGGTCATGTCCTGGTGTTTGGAGGCTGTACGGATCTGGATGGGTAATAACAAACTCAAGCTCAACCCCTCCAAGACCGAGTGGCTGTGGTTTCCGGCACCCTGGTTCAGCCAGATTACTCCAACTCTGGCCATTGGGGGCGAAACACCAGCCCCCATGGAGAGGGTGCGCAATTTGGGTGTCCTCCTGGATTCCCAGCTGTCCATGGAGGACCATGTGGCGGCCGTGGCCAGGGGGGCGTTTCATCAGGTACGCCTGATGCACCAATTGCGCCCCTTACTGGACCGGGCTGCCCTTCGCACAGTCACTCAAGCACTCGTGACATCCCGACTCAACTACTGTAATGCTCTCTACATGGGGCTTCCCTTGAGGTGCACCCGAAAGCTACAGTTAGTTCAGAATGCAGCCGCGCGGGTGATTACGGGAGCTTCGAGGCACTCCCATATAACACCGATGCTGTGTGAGCTGCACTGGCTTCCTGTGGTCTTTCGGGTGCGCTTCAAGGTTTTGACGACCATCTTCAAAGCGCTCCATGGCTCGGGACCTAGTTATATGCGAGACCGTCTCCTGCCCCATACATCCCTTAGACCGATACACTCCCACAGAGAGGGACTTCTCAGGGTGCCGTCGGCCGGACAATGCCGACTGGCGACACCCAGGGGAAGGGCCTTCTCTGTGGCGGGCCCTGCCCTGCCCGAAGTTTCCCCCCCAAGCTATCATAGTTTCTTTAACTTGTTCTTCCTGTAGTTTAACCTCTAATAAGTAACCATAAAGTTTTTAAATTACTTTTCATCAGCGCCTATTAAGATTTTATCTAATTCCATCATTTTGTCATAAAAGCCCTCCATTTTTTAATCTCTTTTCGTCAAGATGTGTTGGTTGTTTTGGAATCAGGTGTCTCCTAGCAGTTCAGTTTTGAGTCTTGTGGTTATGTCGCTTGTGGGTTGGCCTTGCTGGTCACGGCGTTGCCGCCTGGTGGTTAATTGGGCAGTTGTTTCAGTAGAAGGAATAATGGCGTCCATTATATGCTCCCGTTCGCATTTGTACTGAGGCATGTGGGAGAGGGCGTCAGCTAGAAAGTTCCTCCCACCTGGAATATGCTTTAAGACAAAATCAAAACGTTTGAATTATTGAGCCCATTGAACTTGTTTGGGTGATAGTTTCTGTGGGGTCCTAAGTGCTTCCAGATTTTTGTGGTCAGTCCAGACTTCGAAAGGTTTCTGGCTCCCTTCCAACAGGTGTCTACAGGTTAGCAGTGCCCATCTCACTGTGAAAGTCTCCTTTTCCCATGCGGCCCATCATCTCTCTGTGTCTGTGAGCTTGCAGGAGGTGTAGTCGCAGGGTTGTAAGTTTCCTTGGGTATTTCTTTGGAGAAGAATTGCTCCCACTGCCATGTCGCTAGCATCTGCCTGGATCATGAAGAGTTGTTCGGGGTCAGGATACTTCAGCACCAGCTCCTTTGCGAACATTTCTTTTAGTGTTTCAAATGCCTCTTGGCAGGTTAGATCCCACTGTAGGGGTTGTCCCAGATGAGGTTTCGTTCCTGGGCTCCCTGTCTTCATGAGGTCTGTCAGGGGTTTGGCAATATGTGTAGATAGATAGATAACTAAATTTATTGGATTTATATGCTGCCCTTCTCCCAAAGGACTCAGGGCAGTGTACAACATAAAAGACATAAAGGAATTGCCTGTAAAAATTTATAAATTTATAAATGTATAAATTTTTAAATGTATAAATTGCCTGTAGAAATTTGCAAACCCTAGGAAGATTTGTAGCGGTCTGTGGGTGTGAGAGGGTTGCCAGTTTAGAACGGCTTGCACTTTGGCTTGGTCCATCTCTATTCCCTCATTTGACACTCAGTAACCCAGGTAGTCTAGCCGTGCATGGTGGAATTCACTTTTTGATACCTTGGCATACAGGTTGGCTGCCTGAAGTTTTTCCAGTACTTGGCGGACCAGGGGTACATGGTCATCAATGGTCTCAGTGTAGATAACAATGTCATCTAGGTAGATGAGGACCCCCTTGTAGAGGTGCTCATGCAGCACCTTATTTATTAACTGCATGAACTGGGACCCCCTGCAGTCCAAAAGGCATCACTTTCAATTGGAAGCTTTCAGTTGAATGCTGTTTTCCACTCATCTCCCTCTCTGATGCATATTCGGTAGTATGCTTCTCTGAAGTGTAGTTTGGTGAAGACTTTTCCCTTGGCCAAATGAGACAGCATGTCCTTCATGAGGGACAGGGGATATAGGTTGTGTACGCACACCCCATTTATCCCTTGAAAGTCCACCCACAATTTCATGGTTCCATCTTTTTTTTCTTTGAAGAGGACTGATGCAGCAACTCGTGGCTTGGCTGGCTCAATGCCTTGCTAGGTTTTTGTCTATGTATTTGTGCATCTCTTGCATTTCCTGGGGCATCATGCCATACAGTTTGGGCTTGAGTAGTTTTGCCCCAGGGATGATTTTGATGGCACAGTCCGTCTCACCGTGAGGAGGCAGAATATCGCACTTGGTCTCGATTAATACTTCTGTGAGATCCTGATATTCCATCAAAATCAGTTTGGTCTCTGGGGTTTTGTTGGATGTGGTTGCCAGTTGTTCTTGTGGGCTCTCTTGGGGGTGTTCCCAGCATGGGTGGCATTTCTCTCCCTGGTTTCCTGTTTTTGGGGCTGTGAGACATATTGGAAAAAGTAAAGGGTGAATTGATTCACTCACCATTGGGTCATTTTCTCCCTCGTCTTCACTGTCATATAATTCAGGTGACTGGTTGTCATTGCTTGGGGTTCCACCACTTTTACTTGAGGATGAAAGGACCTCTGCAGCCTGAAGGGCTTTCCTGGATGTGTTGGTGGTCCATTTAGGGCCTTGTTCTGGTTGTGCTCTGGGCGGTGAGTCTGGCCTTGGTTTTGGGGCTGGGGTTGGGGCATGCAGCTGCCATGTGGCCCAACCCCCTCCATCTGTAGCATTTCAGCGGACTTCGAGAGAGGGCTGGTGCTGTGATTCCCTGCTGGCTGGGTGGTCTCAGGTCATGTTGACCTCTCTCTTTTGCCCCTGGTTGCTTTCTCATGTTGTTGGCACACAGCCCGCTGTCGACTCTTTTTGCTACTCAGAACCACTCAGAGAGTTGATTTGGGATGTTGCAGTATGCAGTTACCTGGGCAATTTGCTTGTCCAGGCTCATTCTGAAAAAATGCACAAGCAGCCACTCGGGTAAAGGGGGTAACTTTCCTATGACACTCCTAAATTCACGGATGTGCTCTTTGATGGGGTGGCTTTAGGTTGCTGATTTCCTCTTCTGCATATGGGTCCTCCTCCTCCCCCTCCTCAAACCTGGCTTCTAACATTTGCAGGAAGTCATCTATGTCTTGCAGTTGGGGGCCTCACCTCTTGTGGAGGGCTGCTAGCCATTCCCTTGCTTCTCCCTCTAGACCCTCTGCAATGGTATTCACCCTGGCTCTGGGGGATGGGTAGAGGTGCCCATAGCATTCTAGGTGGATATCAGCTGAATCAAGGAATAGGGCTAGCTGGTCTGAGTCTCCGGCAAACTTTCCCCTGAATTGAGGTGGGTCATTCAGCACTACTCCCCCAACCTCCTGTTGGCCTCTGTATGCTTGTGCCTGATATGGCTGGCTGTCTTCCTCTCCTCTAGTTCAGAGGGAGGGATGGGTTTTCCTGCTTCTGGTCAGCCTGCCTGCTGCGTGGGAGAGGCACTGGTTGCAGTTTCGGACTCCTCCTTCTATTGGGTGGAGGAGGGGGGCTATGCTCCAGTCTGCATCTCCTCCCCTCAACAGGATCAGATATCTCTCCCCTCTCTTTTGGGCGGCATGATGTACCCTCATCAGCAAGGGTGGTCCATTTAAAAGCCTTCTTCTGTTGCTCTATTGCACTCTCCAGGGATTCCATCTGGGGTTTTGGGAGCCTGGCTTGTGCCCAGTCCCACCTCCAGTCCACCGTTGCTAGCTTGCTTGGGACCCTTCCCTGTATCTGGGGACTAGGGCAAGGGAATTTTTACCAGTACTTATCTTCTCTTATGTTCTGTCCCATGGGCTGAATCACCTAGCACAGAGGCTTGGCTGCTTGCCACTGCTTAATTACAAGATAAGCAAATACTTTGGCTAACAGCCCAGATAACTCATGTAATCACAAACATGACTAGAAGGCTCAGGCTTTCTGGAATACTGAAGTTCAAATGGTTGCTTCCTGCAAATGTCCCTTCCCAATGGCTCTCTTGGGAGGGGCCACTCAGTAACCACCTGGCTCTTAATCATTTGTGAGCCTGCCTCTGATGTAATTGCTACCTCCGCCTCTCAGCCCTGCTTACTCTGGCATCATGGACAAACTGCCTTTGCTCCTCCCCACTGCTCCCCAGGTGCCTCCTGGTGGCCAACTAGCCTCTCTGAGCCCTGCTCTAATGCTGAGCCCTCCTCCAGGCCTCCTTCCTCATCCAGAGCATAGGGCTCATCGCTAGAAGAGTCCATCAGCAGCTCATCTGAAGCCAGCTGTGCCACAACATCTTGCTTCTGCTTCTGAGAAAGGCATCGCTGCTTGGCATTGCCACTTATCTTCAGCCTCAATCAATCGCCTGTTGCCTGATTTTTCCCTCCAAGCAGCCATGTAATCATTTATTAGGATCAACATTCTAGTGTTACTTCTGTGGAGCCAAAACTGAAAATCATTTAATGGTGTCTGAACTTTACCCCTGTGACCCCTCCCCTCTGCCTAAGTCATAAATCACATTAGCCAACAAAAGGTTGTAGTGGGGTCTAGACATGCACATTCACAGGCCAGCTTTGAGACTCCATTCTGACCACAGGTATGCATGGAATTCTCCTCTCTATGGCAGTTTGATAGTAGTCATGGAGATGCTTTACAAACTGACACATAATTTGCAAGCAGGTTGGCATACATTCCTATGGGATGCTAAAAATAAAACACACAAATACTTTCAAAAACATGTAATTAGAAAAGTGTTATTGCAAAACTGGCTCAAAATTTTAAAAATCCACTATGTGAAAATCCTGAATTGGCTATCCCCAACAGAAAGGATGATCCATCAAAATTTTACAGATATGAATAAAAGGTTAAGATGCAAAGACTTAATTAACGGACAGGGAAATTTAAAAGAATTGGCAGAACAAAACATGAAAGTTGACTGGCTAACCTACTTGCAAATCTAAACTAAATACAATAATGATACTAATGTGAAGCTCCCAAAAGTGAACCTAATTAAGTTACGAGCCTCGAGACAAAGTTCAGAACAAATCTCATCATTTATTAGGATTGATATTCTGGCTTGCGCTCTAGTGCAGCCAGAACTGAAAGTTATTTGATTAACTTTACCCCCCTATGCCCCCTTCCCTCTGCCTGTCATAAATCACATTACCCAATTAGCATCGAAAATAAATATATGCATGCGCAGTCACAGGTCACCCTGAGATTCCATCTTGACCACAGGAATGTCAAGAATTCTCACTTGCTAGGGCAGCCTGATAATCGTCATGACAACGCTGTAACAGTTGACAACTAAATTATATGGCATCGAAATGGAACCACACAAATTGGATAATATAATTTAAAGCTCAGATAGAAAGATGATAGGGAGAATATATAAATTTCTCCTGAAGTATAAAATGGAAGAAGAAATCATGAAATAACAAATGATAAAATGGGCACAGAACCTTGGCTATAATATTGAATTAGATCAATGGGAAAAAATTTAGGGAACAAACTTAAAAATGACACTATCAGTTGCATACAAGGAAAACTAGTACAAAATGTTTTACAGATGGTACCTGGCATCAATAAGGTTAGCTAAAATTTCAGCAAATACCTCCCCAAAATGTTGGAAATGTGAATCAATACACGGAACATATTACCACTTATGGTGGACTTGTGAGGAGGCTAAAATTTTTGGAAAAGGATCAAAAATTGGCTGGAGGCAATAACAGGTTTCAAAATATAATGGGAACCCAAAGGTTTTTTTACTAGGAATAATGACTTTGAAATACAAAAAAGAAATCCAGTATTATACTACATATAATTATGGTGGCGAGGATTGCCTTCACTCAGAAATGGAAAAACAAATTAATTCCAAGCGAAGATGAAATAATATGAAAGGTTATGGATTGTGCCAAAATGGACAAATTAACAAAAGAAATCCAGGGAAAAGAAGAAACAGAATATTACCAGATATAGGTGGATGGAGGAAAGAAACAAAGATCAATGAAGGAAGCCAATAAAACCCAAAAATAGTAGTTAAGAAGACATATATATGCATCCAAGAGGTTTAAATTTACTAGAGGTAATTATAGCAGACAGATTAGTAAAATAAGAGGGTTAAGAATGAAATATACTAGAAGGGGAAATAATATAAGGAGAACTGGTAATTGCTATTAGAAAGAACAGGAAGCTCCTGTTCGTATTGTATTGTGTAAATGTAGTGTACGTCTAAGTTTTGTGTGTGTGTATTTTGCATGTTTGTAAATAAATAAAACAAATTTAAAAATTAAAAAAGAAAAAATAGTAATGTAAAAGTCCCTAAAATATAAGAGGATTTTCTCACTAGTTATTACAAGAGAGATAGTGTATATACAGCTGTTCAGCATAGAGATTTGCCTTGATTACTTTCCCTTTTATATTTTTCATATAAAATAAAGGAAACCTGAGTGTTATTGGTTGATCAAAGAAGGCAGTCATATGTTTCTGACACTTTTATAATGGGATAAATTAAAAAAAACCAAATCAATGGTGTAACATTTTGCTAACATCTTAAAAAGACAGCATTTTATTCTCCTTTGTGGAGAAACAAACAACTCAGTGTAGAGTCTTACATAAAGAGCAATGAATGAACATGAGGACAAACTTGGTAATGACATCAATAGATGTTTAATCTAGGGATCAGATGAAAACCAGTTACTTATTATTCCATGATATCAAAGAAATAATAAAGCAGCTTCTTATGAAGCTTCCAGATATTTAAAGCTTCACATCAACTTAGTTTATCAAATTGCTTAGCTGGAGCCATAATTTGAAGTTTTTTCTGGAACGGTTATTTAGAAGTATAGTTTGATTATTGTATTTTTTCTGTGCCCTTGAAGCTTATATATGAATTTTCAGTTGTTAAAGCTGCTAAAAGATCCAACTATGGAATTGTCTTGTTTTAATTTTGAAGAAGATTCAATATCCAATTGTCCATTTGGAGTCAATGGTAATTCTTTCAACCAGTTCTCTCATCTAAACTATTCCTTATTTGATTATTCTGCTTCAAATGAAGCCTTCTTACCTGCTCCTTTTCAATCATTTTCTCCTGATATGTCAATACCAGTTTCAGACTTTGGTAACCATATTCTGCAATTTGAAGGTAATGCTGAATTGGACAATTCCTCACTGATTCAATGTGATGAAAGTGATTGGCAACATAACTCCCATAAAATTATTCCAGATCAATCGCACAAAAGAGAAAGGCATGCTGCCAACATTAGAGAACGAAAGAGGATGCTTAGTATTAACTCTGCTTTTGAAGAACTCAGAGGCCATGTACCAACTTTTCCTTATGAAAAGCGTCTCTCCAAAATTGACACCCTCAGGCTCTCTATAGCATACATTGCATTACTTAGTGATATCTTAAAATCAGGCTCTGATCCTAAAATCTATGTGCAAGAATGCATGAAAAATGAAGATTTTCAAGATGCAATCTGGAATACAAGTGGTAAGTGCAAAAAGTTTACTTTTTTAGGGAGCAGTATGAATTTGTTTCCATTGAAAAGAATAATGTATATGTTAAGTTTATTTGATTAACTTATCTAATCAGTGTTCAAGCATTGGAGAAATAAGGGAAAGTACAGTGGTACCTCGGTTCACGAACGCTTCTATTCACGAACAACTCGGTTCACGAACTGAAAAGTTCATCAAAATATGCTCCGGTTCACAAACTCCGCTTTGGTTCACGAACAGGAGCCGCGGCCATTTTAATGCTATTTCCTGGCTGTCACATGGTTGTGACTTCCTGTAGGAAGATCGTGGAGAGAAGGAGACACAGAAAAACTACACTGTGAGTGTCTTTATACATTACTATACTGTACTAATGTGTATTGTAATTTGTTTCATATTTTTTGTGCTTCAAAAACCCTATGGGAAACAGTGCCTCGGTTCACGACCAATTCAGTTCGCGACCAGAGTTAGTTCACAAATTAAGTTCGTGAACCGAGGTACCACTGTATTTGTAAATTTCCTTTCCCGCCCTTCTTTTTTCTTCCAATTCTTCCTTCCTTTTCCTTCCTCCCTTCCTTCCTTCCTCCCTTCCTATCTTCATTCCTTTCTCTCTCTTCCTTTTTCCCTTTCCCTTTCCCTTTCTTTCCTCCTAGTGATTGCCTAGACAAATCTCTGCATTTTTTCAAGGAACATTTTGGATGTGACCTAGACCTAGACTCTTTCTTGGGCTGAGATAAAATGATTGGCCCAAAGTCACCCACTTGGTTTTGTGCCTAAGGCTACATTAGAACTCAACATCTTCCAGTTTTGTGCCTAAGCCTACATTAGAACTCAACATCTTCCAGTGGCACCTGCAACAGCAAACTGGGTATTTTAAAGATTTACTAGTGCTGCATATTAAAATGGATTTGAATAAATATTTATGAAAAAATCCTTTTAAAATGTCATATTTAAAGCGTGTTTTTGCATTTGCGAAAGAGATAGTTCAATTAGAAAACTGACATTCTGACATTAAATCTTTCCTACAATAGACCTGTGATATGGGTGCTATAGAAATCATAGCCTATGTTTTTCTGTATTGTCAATTTTACAAGGATATTTAGTACCATGTGATGACTTTTATTTAAATTTCTAGAGCACTCTGATAGCATTTATTTGTGCCTAATCTTTAAAAAAAGCAAAACGTTTGCTACTTTTATGTGTAAACTTTGTCCACAAATGGTTGGTAATCGTTTTAATTTGTTAATGGATAGTTTTGTGTTATTCACTTTTTGTTTGTATTATTTCAATGCTGAAATAAAGTTCTGTTCTAGTGCTGTATTTAATTTGTAAACATATAATTCTAGAATATGTAGGTTTCCTTATTGATGTATTATGTTACATTTATTAACTAGATATTGGAATAGCAAACTTGTTTCTGTTTGATATTCATATTCACAGATTTAAAAACCAATAACATAATGTCAGGGAATTGCACAGCTGGTGTCCAAATGGAGTGAAAGATGCTGACAAGAACTATGGTTTTATATATATTTATAAATATATTCATGATAGTATTTTGTATCTTCTTTCTGTTTGATCTTCAATGTAAGTCTGTCCATTTCTGCACAGTCCAATAGCTTCTTAATTATCTCATCTAGTCAGTGGTATTTCTTCATTTTTCCAATGCTGAGCAAATACAATCCTTGCTGCTGTTAATACATGCAATATTATTTGTTTATCAAATTTTTCTGGTACTAATGAAAAAAAGTTCAGGTTTAAGATCTACATCTTTTCCTGCCATTTTTTTCTAACCAAGCGTATTTTCCCCAATTTTTTTCTTTTAACACAAGTCCACCATAAATGGTAATATGTGCCACATTTTTGGTTACATTTCCAACATTTACTAGACATATTTTTGAACAATTTGGCTAATCTGGCAGGTGGTAGGTGCCATCTATAAAACATTTTATATGTTTTCTTTATAAGAAGTTGTCATTGTTAACTTACAGTTTCTTTGCCATACATTTTGCCATTTCAGTACATTTATTATAACCAAAGTTTTTTGCCCTCTGTATCATTGGTTTTTTTACTTGTTCATCTTCCATTTTCAAATTTAATAGAAAGTTATATAATTTCTTAATCAATTTTTCATTGGAGTTCAACAGTATCTGATGGAAGATTGTCTGTTCTTTTTTATAAACCATACACATTTTCACATCTTTATCATATCTAGATTGTATTTGCAGTTGAGACCACCATGATAAACCAATGCCGATAAATCAGTCTTTGAACTCTTCTTTAGATTTTAGTTTCCCTTAGTTTCTTTATATGTCAAGATTTTCTCAAATTTTACCAGATTTGGATGAATAAATGCTTCCATTGTTGAGAACCATCCTGGGATTCTCAAGTAGATTTTAACTTTTGTTTTATCCTACACAGACAATAATGAATTTCTTACATATAGAAATATCTGTGGTTTTTATTCTTCTCATACAATAAAAATGCATGCCATTCAAGTTGTAAATCTGGAGCCAACATAAAGGCCTTTTGTCAGGCCTGCTTCTTAGTTGGCTTAGGAAAGATCACACTTAGACATTGTTTTGAAATGAATAAGGCTCCTTTTACTAAGTAACAAAAGTGTACAGACCAAGTAAAGCTGAGAATGAATAGTTTAGGCGCGAACAGAAAGTATTAAGCTTAAGCCCATCCCAATCCCCAAGCCCCCCCTTTGCACTGTCCAATATGCTTCCATCTCCAACATCAGGTGGGCAGGTCTTCACCATCCTGGAATGCAGGTCCGTTAACCAAGAGATAACACGAACCATCAACATTGTCCACCAGCAGAACACACTCATCCCAACGCCCCCACCCTCCCCGTTTCCATGACAGCGAAGCAGGAACTAGCGAGACTGACATCCGGACCTCCTCCAGGAACAGCGGGAAATCCGGGGCAGCAATCGGAACACGATAGGCTACACCTGAAAGACAAGGAAGGACAGACAAACAACAGAAAGGAGAAGGGAAAAAAAAATCAAGGTTTGTGTGGATATTTGGCATAAAACTGGCGTACCAGTTTAGGAGCTTTGAGATGCTCTTTATCCACCCATTCGTTGTGAGAAGGGGGAAAATCTTTCCAAATGACCAGGAACTGAGTCTTATTTCTGCGGATTCTGGAGTCCAAAATATCGCGGACCTCATAATGTTGGTGACCATCCACCATGGTAGGTGCAGGTGTATCAGGCAACTGTTTGCGGAGATGGGAGGTACGAGCAGGTTTCAGCAAGTGAACATGGAATACAGGGTATAGTCGCCGGTAGGTCTTTGGGAGATCCAAACGGACCGACACAGAGCTGATAACCTTGGTTATTTTGAAAGGACCAACAAATTTGGGACCCAACTTCTTGCATTTCTGGGGGCTATCTAAATTTTTGGTAGAGACATAAACTAGATCGCCGACTTTGTAGGAGGGAGGGACCGCCCGTTTCCTGTCAGCGTACAATTTGTGCGAATCATGGGCATCGTTCAAAGTTTTTCGGAGAACTGGCCAAACAGAAGACAGTCTTGAGGTCCATTCAGTTAATGAGGGAACTGTCGGCGAGTCATGAGGCAGTTCGGGGATGGGTACAAAGTCCTGCCCGTAGATGATTTTAAAGGGAGTCATATTTGTACTGGAGTGAACAGAGTTATTATATGCCACTTCGGCATGTATGAGAAGATCAGCCCAATCATCCTGTTGAAAATTAATAAAGCAACGCAAGTACTGTTCCAGAACGGAATTAACCCTTTCACAAGATCCATTCGTCTGAGGGTGGTAGGCGGAGCTTAAGCTCTGGGCGGAGCCAATCAGTCGCAAAAACTCTTTCCAAAAAAGGGAAGTAAACTGGGTCCCCCTATCGGAGATGATGCGTTGCGGGACGCCATGAAAACGATAGATATGAGAAACGAATAGTCGAGCCAGAGTTTTGGAAGAAGGAATTTTAGTACAAGGGACAAAATGAACTTGTTTAGAAAAAAGATCGGTAACTACCCAGATAACGGTATAGCCCTGACTGGGCGGAAGATCAACTATAAAGTCCATTGAAATTTCCTTCCAAGGTCTCTCCGGCGTAGCTACAGACTGGAGAAGACCTTGTGGCTTACCCGGCGCACGTTTGGAAGCCGCACATACGGGGCAACTGGCAATATACGATTCAACATCTTTTTTCAAGGAGGGCCACCAGAACTGTCGTTTAACAAGGTGCACAGTTTTAACGAAGCCGAAATGACCAGCTAAACGTGAGTCGTGTGCACGTTGCAAGACAAAAGGACGTAATGTAGCAGGAACATAGATCTTCGAGCCAATCCAGGGAAGATCGTCTCTGGTAGTGCAATCACCAGAATGTGCTGAATACCAATCATCAGTAAGTAGTTCGTCCTTAATGCGAGCAATCAGGTCAGTAGGTGGAGTAGTTTGGACAGTTGCATGGCCCTTAGCAGATACTGGAGAAGCGGGCAAAGTGAGGGGCATGATGGGTTGTACTATAGTAAGTTTGGAAACATCATACTGTGGCAATCTGGAAAGCGCATCAGCCATGAAATTTTTGCCTCCTGGAATATATTTAAGGTGGAAATTGAAACGATGGAAATAGTGAGCCCAACGAAGTTGCCTCGGGGACAATTTCCGAGAGGAGGTAAGAGCTTCCAAATTTTTATGATCCGTCCAAACTTCGAAAGGATGGGGTGCACCTTCAAGGAAATGACGCCAAGTCATGAGAGCCCACCGAACAGCAAAAGCCTCTTTCTCCCAAATCGCCCAACCACGTTCGGACGTAGTGAGTTTCCGAGAGGTGTAGGCACAGGGTTGCAATTGGCCACGTTGATTGAGTTGTAATAAGACCGCTCCCACAGCGACATCACTGGCATCCGCCTGAATTACAAACGGGGAATTTACATCGGGGTGTTTAAGAATAGGTTCAGCCGCAAACAAACGTTTAAGCTTCTCGAAAGCGGCTTGACATTCCATTGTCCATTTAAGTGGGGACCCTGGACGAGGCTTTCCTTCTCCTTTTGTTTTTAGAAGGTTTGTAATGGGTAAGGCAATATCAGCGAATGATGGAATAAATTGGCGGTAAAAATTTGCAAATCCCAAAAAACTCTGTAGTTGTTTACGGGTACGTGGAGGGGCCCACTCCGTTACTGCCTTGACTTTAGCAGGATCCATTTCAACTCCCTCAGAAGAGATACGGTAGCCCAAATAGTCAATTTGTTCTTGGTGAAACTCACACTTAGAGAGCTTGGCATAAAGTTCAGCGGAACGCAGTTTGTTTAGCACGGAGCGTACCAGTTTAACGTGCTCGTCGTGAGTTTGTGAGTAAACCATTATGTCATCAATGTAAACAATTACTCCCTTGTAAAGGTGCTCGTGGAGAACCTCATTTATCAGTTGCATGAATACAGAAGGGGCACCTTGAAGACCGAACGGGAGGACTTTAAATTGGAAACATCCTAGCGGGCAGTTAAATGCTGTTTTCCATTCGTCCCCCTCCTTGATTCTGACCCTGTAATAGGCTTCACGTAAGTCCAATTTCGTAAAAATCTTACCAGTAGCCAGGTGAGCCAGCATGTCCTTCATGAGCGGAAGGGGGTAGATATTGTGTTCACAAATGGTGTTGAGATAGGAGTAGTCCTGTATTAATCTTAGAGTACCATCTTTTTTTTCCCTAAACATAACTGGTGCAGCTACACGCGGTCTAGCTGGTTCAATGAAACCCCGTTGAAGATTTTTATCGATGAATTTACGTAATTCCTCCATCTCCCGTGGGGTCATGGAGTACATGCGAGGTTTGGGCAATTGAACCCCAGGGAGGAAATCAATTGAACAGTCAGTAGCTCTATGAGGAGGGAGGGAATCACAAGATCTTTCACTGAAAGCATCCTTTAGGTCCCAATATTCCCTGGGAATTTTCTCTTCGCCTGGTATGACTTCAGGTGATGGGAAATCCAATAAAGGCGCAGCAGATTCAATAAGGGGAGGTGGGTGATTTTGTGGGGGTTGATTATTCTCTGACGGAAGAGAGGTATGTTCCGGGAGAGATAAAGGTATGCGCACCCAACCTTCCTTCCAGTTTATCAGAGGATTCCATTTACGAAGCCAATTTACCCCCAAAATTACAGCATTATCGGCAATGGCAGTTACAATAAAGTTGATGGTCTCAGTATGGCCTGTGCCTATAGAAACATGAATTGGTTCGGTGATAAAAGATGCTGGGGTTCCCCCAGCTACAGAACCATCCATTTGGCAAAAGGCTATGGGAGTTTTCAGGGTCTTAAGGTGGAAACCCATCGAAGACACGATGTCTTGGCTTATGAGACATTTTGAGCACCCAGAGTCAATGAGAGCCTGCACATCGCATGTACGGCCAGTAGATGGAGCTAAAAGCTTTAAATTAATATAAAGGGGCCCGGAGCGATGACTCACCAGATTGTCGTCAGAAGGGTCTGAAGACGACTCCCAATCATCAGGGCCAGCGGTGGGCTGGTCAGCAGAGAGGTTGCTGGGCTCCACCCCACTCATAGCTGGTTTGGTGCGCGCGATTGCCGTCTTAGGATGTTTCCGGTCCGAGGAAGAAAGAGGGCGTGGAGGTGGTCTTGATCGGCATTTGTCTGCCCAGTGCCCCTCCTTTCCACAGCGATAACAGCTGCCTGAGCGAGGCTGGGTTGTTCTCCCCTCCCCCCTTTGCATGCGTACATCTTTCGCAGGGGGGTGAGATTTGGGGCTATCTTCCTGTTGTTTCTTCTCCACACGGACTGGATCTTGTAAGTGGGCTTGATCCAACTCTACATCTGAAGCTAGATCTATCCATTCATTCAAAGTTTCGGGGCGAAATCTGTTCACACATGTTTGGTAAATGTCTTTATTCAGCCCTTCAACATAAATGTCCATTAGGGCCTGTTCACTATAACCAATCATAAACACTGATAATTCCTGGAAAATTTGCGGGTAAGCCTGAACAGACATGCCCCCCTGCTGTAAGGTTTTTAGTTTCATCTTTGCTTTCCTCTCAACACGGGGGTCTTCAAAACGCCTTCTAAGAGCATTCATGAAACGATCGAAATCGCGCAGCACAGGTGAGCGGCAATTATGCAATGAAACCAGCCACTTAGAAGCTTGATCTTCTAAGGTCATAGAAACAATTCTGATTTTGATTTCATCATCTAAGTCAGCTGCGTAAAACTGCATGAAATTATCGACGTGAATTAGAAAAAACGCCAGTTTGTCGGCACTTCCGTCGTATTTTACACCCAAAGGAGGCAGTTTTGCAAGTCGGCGGGGGTTAATGGGATTGGCTTCTCTTCCGGCCTGAGGGGGAGGGGAGGGCGTTGAACTCCTGCTTTGCCTGGCAGAAGCTGCCTCTCTCCGCAATTCCCTGCCGGCCTGAGGAGGGGGGGATGGTGTTGAAGCCCTGCTTCGCCTGGCAGGAGCTGCCAGTGAACTTTTTGGCTGTTTGCGATCCACCTCCCTCCCCCAGATTTTTTCCAGGGCCATTCTTTTCTCATCTGCCTGGCGGAGTAAATCCTGAGCCATTTCTTTTAATTCCCTTTCTTCTCTTAAGAGCTCCGGAATGACCTTCTTTGGGGAAAGTCGACGCCTGGAGACGTTTACCCCACTCATTCCTACCCCTTCGGACCAACGTTTTGGTTTGACTGATTCTTCAGCTGGCAGATTTAGATCTAGGCCAGCCAAGCAGTCCATCACTGACCTGGTCTCTTCAGATTGAACAGGAGGATGCGATGCTTCAGCTCCCAAAATAGGTTCAGGCAGGACCTCCACCAACGGAGGCTCCTCTTGTGAAGGTTCCGACATCAGGTCAGGGTTTTTTGTGATTCTCAGCTTAATGTCAGGCCTGCTTCTTAGTTGGCTTAGGAAAGATCACACTTAGACATTGTTTTGAAATGAATAAGGCTCCTTTTACTAAGTAACAAAAGTGTACAGACCAAGTAAATCTGAGAATGAATAGTTTAGGCGCGAACAGAAAGTATTAAGCTTAAGCCCATCCCAATCCCCAAGCCCCCCCTTTGCACTGTCCAATATGCTTCCATCTCCAACATCAGGTGGGCAGGTCTTCACCATCCTGGAATGCAGGTCCGTTAACCAAGAGATAACACGAACCATCAACATTGTCCACCAGCAGAACACACTCATCCCAACGCCCCCCACCCTCCCCGTTTCCATGACAGCGAAGCAGGAACTAGCGAGACTGACATCTTTCCATTCCAGGGTCTACAATGAAGTTTATGGTCTCCATCCTCATCTCTATTGTTTTGGTAACAAATGTTTCCTCTCTCTATTGGTCCACTGCTTTTGAGCAAAATCTACATCCCAGCTAGTGAAAGGATCATGACACAAAGGCAGGAGGGCATTTTGGGTTTGTAAAAAATCTCCACCTGGTGATAAGGTAGTTTTGATGTCCAAAGATTAAAAAGGACTTGGAGGCAAATGTGGCCTGGGGTGCCTCAATGAAAAGACTGGGAAGCCCTCCAGGTTGCTACAGCCAGCATCTGACACTACCAGCCCGTGCGGGGAAACCTCTATGGACTTTATTGTAGAGTTGCCAGAAAGAGCTGGAAACACTGTGATTTAGATTATCACTGATTTGTTCTCTAAGCAAGTCTACTTCGTGGCATGTTCCAGGATCCTTTCAGCCCAGACTCTGACTAAATTGTTTGTACAATACATATACCAGTTACACGGGGTCTTAAAACATATTATTGCTGAGGAGTACAGCTCCACCCAGCATCCTCACACAAATGGAGCCTTAGAATGCACGAACTCAATACCTGAGATGTTATATAAAGTACTAGCAGACCAATTAGAAGTGGCATATATTAATTCCATACATAGCACCACCGGGTTTACCCTGGTATGGGGTGGAATTCACCCCCATACCAGAGCTCCCACAAGAGAAGCCATCATCAGCATTGCTGGCGGAGTGGATGGACACTTTGAGAGCCACATGGGTTGCAGTGAGTAGGGTACTAGAGAAAGTCAGGGAAACCCACAAAAAACCAAGTTGATATGTACATATGACCTTTCCCTATTACTCACATTGTAAACAGTAAAGATGAAGTTGCAAAAAAAGACTCAAATGCTTTTGTATTTCATCCAGTATTTCATCACAGTTTGTTAAAGCTTTTCAGTAGCTTGGTACTTAATAAGAATAGGCTAGGCTAGGCTAGGCTAGGCTAGGCTAGGCTAGGCTAGGCTAGGCTAGGCTGGAGTGGAGTGGAGTGGAGTGGAGTGGAGAGGAGAGGAGAGGAGAGGAGAAGAGAAGAGAAGAGAAGAGAAGAGAAGAGAAGAGAAGAGAAGAGAAGAGAAGAGAAGAGAAGAGAAGAGAAGAGAAGAGAAGAGAAGAGAAGAGAATGAGCTGGAAGGGACCTTGGAGGTCTTCTAGTCCAACTCCCTGCTCAAGCAGGAACCAACCACTGAACCCCCTCCTCCTCCCATCCTAGTCAGTACTCCTGGTAAGAAGTACTTCACGATTCAGGAAATCCTGGACACAATCCCTGGCACGAGGGGAAAGTACAGTATTTGGTGTTGTGGAAAGGGTAGCCTCTAGCAGAGACGGAATGGGTAATGGCAAAAGACATTAAGGCATCTAGACTTGTTCATACGTTCCATGATAGGTATCCAAACTGACCCAAATAGAACGGGAGGTTAGGCACCTCTATGTTATGTGAATTTGTGTATGTTTTCTTTCCTAGGCTTATCTTTCTTCTGCAGGGTCGGCATGCCAAGGTCAAGGTCATGCCAAGGGCAAAACACCTTTTTCTGCTTGTAGCTTGACAAAGAAATATGGGAGGGGTATGATTGAAATGGGTGGGAAACAGAGAGAGAGAATGAATTTACATGAGCCATTTGCAGCTTGAGAAAATCTTACAAGCTGATGACTTTCAAAAGGTGCAGACTGTTTTCCCCAAAATAAAGTGCTTGATCTGGATTGGTGGACAATGGACACTGGGTAGCCCGGAGGAAAGGAAAAGCATTCATTATACTACACTTCATGGCAAAACTTCAGAACTGGCTTTCTTCTTCTGTATCTGTATGGATTTATCAGTAAAGTTTTACTCTTTGTAATAAAAGTATCCCAGGAGTTTCTTTTGTTGTGCATGAAGAACATATTGGCACTAAATAAAGTGGAACTGGGGTGGCAAAAGGGTGGTGATGAAATTGTTTTGGTTAAAGTACATATAGTTTCACTATATGTACTTCACACTTCATTCCAAAAAGTTATAAATATCTGTGAGGAAAATTTTTTGTTTTTATTGCAAAAGTTTTACTGGGTTTTACAAATTTTGTGGATAGGGTGGGGTAAGGTGAAGTACAAAAATATTTTGAAAACTTTCACGTCGAGATCGTTGGCCCCTCCAGGGCTTCTTAATAAGACAATGGTAATACATTTTCAATAATACTACAAGGTGAAAAGAAATGCATACATCATATAAATTCTAAAATTCTATGCTGGCAGTCGTATACAAACATCCAGATAAAAGTTATACTCTATTAGTAAAAAGCAAAGTCATTTTTTAGATCTAAGTCTCTTGGCAATTGTGTGGCCCCCTCTGCTCCTCCTGGTTCTTCCCCCAGGGTAGAGGAATGTTTTTTAAGAAAGGCTTCCGCCTCAGCAACTGTTTTAATCCTTACTCTTCCTCCTTCCCAGAACACCAACATCCCTTCTGGCATCACCCACTTGAACCAAATCCCGTGCTCAAACAATTTTTTAGATAAGAAGGAAAATTTCCTCCTCACCTCTCGAATCTTTTTTGGGATCTGCTTCAAGATGGCAACTTCTTTCTGCTGGTACATTAACGGACCCTCTCTCTGCGCCCTCAATATTCCCTCCCTGGTAGACCTTCTAACAAATTTAATATGTATCTCTCTGGGTAATTCATTTATTCTGGCATATGCTGAGTTTATTCTGTAAACCAGGTCAATGTCCCCCCTGATATCTTCCTTAGGTTTATTTAAGTAATCTGCTAAAATTGTGCTCATAAGATCAGGAAGGCATTCACCAGATTCTTCCGAGATATTCTGAAATCTTAAAAAATATGACATCCTTTCAAAATCCATCCTAGACATATGACCAGTTAATTCTCCAATTTCAGTATTAACATTTTTAAGTTCTCCCTTTGCCCCAGCCAGCCCCACTTCCAGCTCCTCAGTCTTCTGTGTGTTCTGCATCAATTTTTTCTGTGTCTCCAAAAGCTCAAGTTTAGAACTGCAGTGGTCCTTTCTAAGTTCTTTAATTTCCAACACCAAGGAGTGTAACACTGCTTCCATAGCTGTCATTCTTTCTCCCAATCCTGGGTTTTCTGGTTGTTTTTTTGAAGCCATGGTGAGCTGTTTAAGTCAGTGCCACTAAGATGGCGTTTTTTGGGTGCGGCCACTGGAGCAAGTCAGAGAGGAAAGTTCAGATCAAAATTGTAGTAAGTTGTAAAAACCAGAGAGAAAAGCAATTTTCACAATCAATTATGCAAAGAAGGCACTCCAGGAAAGGAATCAATTAATCCAAAAAAAAATCCTCCATTGGTAGAGAGAGACAGTCCAGGTCACAAGAGATGTTGGTAGTTTTCCATAAAAAATAGTCCTTTAGGAACAAAGGGCAGCCATCTTCCCCCGTCCAGTCTGGGAGCCAGCAGGAGAAAGTAACAAAGAAAATTGTTCCAGTGAAGCCGGACTTAGATACATTGTATAGAAACAAGCCGCGAAAAACTTTCACTTGTTCAACAAAGTCCGGATGCGAAATATCCGCTTCCTCGCATGCGAGGAGCCATTTCTGAACGCCGCTGTTATAAATCCGAGGGGGGGGGGTTAACAAACACCCCCCTCCACGTTTCTCTCAGTCAAAGCTGTCAGCAAAAAAGTTAAAGTCACTTACTCTCCACCTCGCAGCCAAAGACCCGGCAAAGCCATCCGGCCCGAACGCTCCGTTCTCTCCAAATCGGCTATTTGTTACCGTCCTCCGTTGGCAAAGGGAACCAAGCCCCCCGCAGCATGTCTTCTCTCTCCTAGACTGAAGACAAGGATCCTTCCCCCGGCCGCCGCCAGGCAAGAAAGGTCCAGGCAAGCCGATCCTACGGGGGGGTCCCTTAAAAAAGGGGCGCCCCGCCCCGTTTGGAGCCGAAAAAAGAACAAAACGGCAGACGAGTCCTAGGACTCATCCGTTGCCGCCAGAAGCCGGAACAGGAAGTGAGGAAATTTTAAAATCTCAGACTATATCAAAGGCAGGTTCAAGTGAAAATATTCTCCTACAATATTGAAAACAGAGACACAGCCTTCGAATAGTCAATTTTAGTGCAAATCAGAATTGTTCTGCCTGAAATATCTTTAAAATCGAGACAAATCAGTTATTTAATAGAAAACAATGCTTTGTGTTATTAAATTATTTCAGATTTAACACGCATAAATCAACAGATGGGATTGCAACTGTACGTTAACAATTTAAAAACCAAATGCTATATGAGTCCTTTTGTTGAGCTTTTTGAACTAATTTGCTCAAGAGCAATGAGTTTAATGAACTGGTTTTTGAGGAAGAAAACAGTATTTGATTTGTTAATTTTTCCTGAAACACATTTGAGTCGTGGTTTTTTTTAAGGTTTATTGTTTTTCTCCTTTCTCTCAGCAGATCTGACAGCCCGGTTGTCTTGGATGAAATGGGATTAAAATGTGTAACAGAAAAGAAGATTATTCAAAGGATCTTACTGCTTGATATCAGCTGTTAAATTCTCATAAATGTACTTAATTATTTATATGTATATAATAATGAACATAATTTGTATTGCAATTTATTGTAAAGAACATGTTCAATTAGAAGGTGAGAATAACTTACTGTAGTAAACATAATACTGGAGAAGAACATTATAACCCATGCTGATTTTTCTGAGTTTCCAAATAGTTAGCAGGATCACATATAACATAATCTTAGTTTTTTAAAATATTTTTAACATAAATTCTGAAAAATGCAGGAATTAACATTTGAAGTACATGTAAAGCAGTCCAGGCTATATACAAAACACAATCGGCAAGATTATTATTTAACAAAGTGCTATCAGATCGGATCCCAATATGCAGGGGTACTAGACAAGGCTGCCCGCTATCACCCCTTTTGTTTATCTTGGTATTGGAACCCTTACTAAATATAATCAGACAAGAAAAAAATATTAGAGGCCTGCAAGTCAGAGGAGAAGAATACAAAATACAAGCATTCACAGATGACCTGACTTCAGGACCCAAACTAATCACAGCAATAGAAGAATGTGGTGAGGTGGCCGGTTTAAAAATTAACAAACAAAAAACTAAAATGTTAACCAAAAATATAACAGGGAAACAAAAGGAACAAATACAAGAATTAATGGGAATTGAAATTGTTAAAAAAGTGAAGCACTTGGGAATTTGGCTAACCAATAGGTGTTCCGCGATTAAAGAGTTAAATTACAATAAATTAATAGGAGAAATGGCTAGGGAACTTGAAAATGGAGCAAAATCCCAATATCTTTATTAGGAAGGATAGCAGCTATTAAGGCATATATTTTACCAAAATGGACATACTTATTTCAAACAGCACCTGTAAAACTAAACAAAGAATTTTTCCAAAAATTAGATCGGATTACTCTTAAATTTGTCTGGCAGGGGAAAAAAGCACGCATTAAAAAGAAAATGCTCCAAGAACACAAACTGAAAGAAGGCTTGGGATTACCAAATTGGGAGCTTTATTACCACGCGTCATTCTTAATTTGGGTTAAAGATTGGGTTACTCTCACAAGAAGTCGAATACTAGTAATTGAAGGCCATGATCTGCCCCAGGGTTGGCATTCATACCTTTGGCCCAAAGACAACAAACAACCCAAAAGTTTCACAATTCATCATAGTAGGGCGACCCTTTTTGCGTCATGGTTGAAAATTAAACAACTATATAACCAAATCCCAAGATGGCTAGCACCAATCGAAGCAGTGACCTATCCAATGGTTCATAATTCAAAAAGAAATTTAACTTATGAAGATTTGACAGACGAAATTGGTAATATCAGAACACGGGCAGATTTAGAGTTAAGGGGTTGGAAAATAGACTGGTGGTCCTACACGCAAGCAGTATCTAAATTCAATAAGGATAAAAAACAATTTGGAATTTACCCGTCAAAACAAGATATTGATAAGATCTTATGGGATTCACCGATTAAATTCATTTCTAAAGCATATAAATTGCTTTTACAAGGATACATTGGTGAGGAAATAATCAAAGGTGCTATGATCACCTGGGGGAGGAATATAGGAAGGAACATCACACTCGACGAATGGCAAACAATTTGGGGCAAATCTATTAAAATGACCCTGGCCTCCTCATTCAAGGAGAACCTATATAAAATGCTTTACAGGTGGTATTTACCACCATCCCGAATAGCACATATGTTTCCAAATACTTCCGACAGATGTTGGAAATGCAAAATGGCCAGGGGTACGTTCTTCCACCAATGGTGGACTTGTCCAAAAATTAACCAACTCTGGAAGAAAATACAAATCTGGCTGCTGGAAATAGTAGGCATCAATTTCCCGCTTAAGCCTGAATCTTATTTACTCAGCATCAAATCAAACCAAACTCAGAACCAAGACTGGTACCTTTTTATACACATTACAACAGCAACAAGGATGGCCATTGCGCAACAATGGAAAGATAGTAATGTACCAACAGATCACCTAGTCATATCTAAAATTTTCAACTGTGCTGAATCCGATAGGTTAACATATACCTTAAAAGACAAAACAGAGTCAATTTATGCTCAAACATGGGGAAAATGGTACATATGGTACGACAAGAGAATAAAAGGATACCAAAGTAAACAACCAAATAATATAAACGTGAAATAAATACAAGGAACAAGTGAGACGATAATGAATTTAAGATAATTATAGAGATGTATATGCAGATAGTTAAGTTAAAATGTATATAATAATGAATAGAACAGACTGGGGTAGACAAAAACTTTTGAATTAGGGGAATAGCTATATCCCCGGTATGTCTACTTTTTTCTTCTCTTTTTTCTATCTTCCCCCTCTTCTCTCCCCCTACCTTTCTTTCCGCCTTAATAATGTATGTCGATTTTCCTTTATATTTGTTAAATGTTATTTTTTATATTTATATTAATAAAGATTATTTTCAAAAAAAAAAAGAACATGTTCAATTAGAAGGTGAGAATAACTTACTGTAGTAAACATAATACTGGAGAAGAACATTATAACCCATGCTGATTTTTCTGAGTTTCCAAATAGTTAGCAGGATCACATATAACATAATCTTAGTTTTTTAAAATATTTTTAACATAAATTCTGAAAAATGCAGGAATTTGAAGTACATGAGGCAAATTGTATTAATTGCTTGAAAAACTGCAGTAAAAACAATTGCAAAGGATTTAAAATGTTAATAGCTACAGCCCAATTCTTCTTGAATGTGTTTTGGTAAGCTTCTTGTAGCTGAAAGTCAGTATGTCCTTAACAAGAATCTGTTGATCAGCCTAGACCTGTTTTGAATTTGATATTTTACAATTTAAGTTTATAACTGTTTGAATTCATGATTTTTAAAAAATTCTTAGGCAAAATTTGATTTGATTTGAATAGATTCAGAATAAGATTTGTCTATAATGGAAAAACATTTAAAATTCTGAAATTTCCCTCCACCCCTCAAATAATTTTTTGACAACAGTGCTCAGTCAATGCAAAGATGTTTCACTAAATCATAAAAATAAAAAAACTAACAATATTTTTATTTTTACATATTAGAAATGGAGCCTTGTGTCAACCCTGAAGATGATCTGGCTGAAGGCATCTTGGAGCTTCAGTGTGCCACACTGGAGCAAGGGATGTGGGCGGGGGGGGGGGACTCAAGATAGCAAAGGTTGTGTAGTCAAAATAAAATATTCTCTTGGAAACCAAGGACATTCTCACACCTGGCCAGAGGAAAGAGGAATGATGTCACCAGACCAGGGAATGCTGCCCTGATTGAGCCATATGTTTGACTGATTGTTTGGGGTTGAGGGGAAATGTTTGCTTTTAATTAGGTGAAAACCAAGGGGCCCCTCAGAGTTAGTTTTTGCCAGATATGTGCCAATATATTTCCAATAAAGTTGAGGAATCTGCCTCAGAGCTCTTGCTTGCAATGGATCTATTACTTGGAATCCTGATTAAACCAACTCTCCACTAAACCGTAGGGAAACTTCCCACTCCAGCCAGACCTCCATCCAGGGTCCTGAGTCCTGGCCACTTACCCAGTCTAAGGGGCAATGGGAAGAATCAAGAAAGATGGAGAAGAGGACGGTAGAGATGGCAGCCACCAATGCGGCTTGTGGAGGTGTCACTGAAAGCCTACCATTCCCCTCCTTGCCTCAGCGGGTGGCAGCAATGGCGTCGGACATTGAGTGCCAGGTGAGTGCTTGGCCCAATGTTCATGCCAAGTGGTCGTCCACTGAGGAGCTTTACCAGGTGGAGGAAGACATCAGCTACCGGACTTTGTTCCAGGAGCCAGTGAGAAAGTGCACAATCGCCTTGATAAGAGAAGAGGGGATCCTCATCCTCAATGAGACCCCTGGACCTCAGCGAGTTGGGAGAGTGGAGGGATTGCCAGAGCAGTTTGGCCAACTAAGCCTCAGCAGCATGGGGCGGCATCAGAAATACGGACAGGTAATGGTGCACCTCAGTCAGCCAACATTCACATTTCCAACCCAGAGGAACCAATCTACCCAGGGAACAATCCCCATGCTGCTCCCACCAGCACAATCCAGCATGCAGCCAAGCCTCCCCAGGGGGGCTTGGACTACCTCCCTGACAGCCTGACCTGTCAGCCCTCCACCACCTCCATTGGCTCAGTCAAGTCCCAGAAGCCCTCCCAGACATCGCAGGCCCGCCCGCCTAGTGGGGCAGCCCCAATATCACCTGAAGGACAGGTGCCACCTGGATGGGTGGGTCAAGACTGGGTCCAGCTCCAGTGGACACCGGCCCCCATTCCCACACCCCAGCCACCTCCATCACCTGTGCGTCCCTCCACCACCCTACTTCAGGGCTGCCTTTGACGGACGTCCAGACAAGTTAGCCTATCTGAACTGAGTTTGGACCCACATTGACCACTACAGGCATGATTACCTAACCAACCAAGATATGATTTCTGCCATCACAGACAACCTAGAGGGCGAAGCAACAAAGTGGGTGGCACCATGATGAGGGTGCCCCAGAACTCAAGAACATTGATGACTTCCTGCAGGAGCTAAGGACAAGGTTTGAGGATACTGCCCAGGGCTATGAAGTGGAGGTGAAAATCAAAGCGATCAAGCAAAAAAGTACATTGGGAAATTTCGGAGGCTAGCTGGGAAATTGCCGTACTGGCCTGGAAGCCTCCTGGTCTTTCAAGGAGGGCCTGGAGCAGGAGATACACAATGCCTGTGTCTTCTGGGGAGTCCCTGACCATATCCATGACTGGTACTGGTTGGCATTGGCCATGGACATCGAGATTTACCCACACCCAAAGGAAGCATTGGAAAAAAAGTCAAAGAGGTGCTCAGCTGGTGACCTGCCTCCTGCTGAGTGGAAGAGCCACCCAGAGGGACCTCAATGGCACCAATCAAATGTTTTCAGTATGGGCAACAGGGCCATCACGCATCAGAATGACTGACACCGGCTCCAGCCAAAGACCCCTGCACCAGCAAAATCCAAAAGGCCATCGCAGAGACCTGCAGAAGGGGGAAAGATAGCCCACCAAGTCATCGAGGTCTCCCCTCCTCTACAAAGGAAGGGAGGAACTCTGGCCAGAGAGGCACCACCACTGACAGCAGCAGCAGCAACAGAAGCGAGGACAACCCAATTGTGAGTAAAAACATCTGTCTGTTTGTCATCAAGGCGAGGCTAGTGGTGCCCAATACAGGAGACCAAGGGGAAGTAGAGGCCATCATAGATACGGGATGCACACATTGCCTGATCAGCCACCCCCTCTGCCAGAAGCTATGTATCCAGACACAGCCCCTAGTCAGCCCCATATGCTTTGAACAAGTCACTAATGGGGGGGGGGGGGCTGACACACTGATCACTGAACCAGTACATTTAGAAATGGGCCATTACTGGGAACTTATTTAATTCATGGTAGTGCCAAAAATGACTGAGGCAATCATTCTAGGACTGGCTTGGCTGGACAAATGATGTCCCACCATCTCCTGGGAAGATGGCTACCAGAAAGCCACAAAAAGGCAAAAAAGCAGCCGCTACAACAGAAGTGCTTCCAGGAAGCCCCCAGGTCCCGACTGAATACTGGGATTTGGTGAAGGCATTTAGTGAGGAAGAATGCAACACCCTCCCACTTCACCCACTCACCAACTGCACCATAGATTTTGTACCAGAAGCTAATCTACCCAAACCAAGGATGTATTCCATGACCCCAAGAAAAATGACTGAATTAAGGGAATTAAGGGTTTATCCAATCTGCCAAATCCTACGTAGTTGCCCCCATCTTTCTTCAAAGAGAAGAAAGATGGGTCTATGAGATTATGCATAGATTTTAGAGGTATTAATGCTGTTAATACCTCTGAAGAGGGCAATGAGTGGAAAACTGTCTTTAACTGCCCTCTGGGCAGTTTCCAATCCAAAAAGCTGCTTTTCTGGCTACAGAGAGGTCTTCATGCAGCTAATAAATTGCTGGCAACCTTCCTGGGATTTGTGAACTTTAACAAACAATTCATCATGGTGTTTGCAGAAGTGGCATTGCCCATAACTGAAAACTACTAAAAACCAAAGTAAACATCACCGACTAAGCCAAAGCCAAATCAGTCAACTGGGTGGACAATGCCAAAAAGCATTTGAGAAACTGAAGCAGCTCTTTGCTCAGGAGCCAATTTTACAACACCCAGATCCAGAACAGCAATTCAGATGCCAGTGACATAGCTGTAGCAGCAGTGCTGTTACAAATATATAAAAAGGACAACTTCTGCCTGGTGCCCATATCTCCAAAAAACTCACCAGCACCGAGAGAAGATGGGCCATCTGGGAGAAAGAAACCTATGCAGTCTGTTGGGCTCTACTCACCTGGAGACACTTCCTAGAAGGGAAGAAAATGCCTTTCGAGGTCTGGACTGATCACAAAAACCTCAAAGCCCTTAAGGCCCCCAGGAAACTGTCTCCCAAGCAAGTCCGTTGAGCTCAATATTTCAGAAGATTCAAGTTTGAACTTAAACATATTCCTGCAGGGAAGAACCTGCTGGCAGATGCCCTATCAAGGAAGTTACAGTTTGACAGTTGAAGGGAAGAGGAAATTCATGCAGTGATTACCCCACATCAGTCGGCAGCAGAAGGCGAGGCATCCGAGGCAGCCTGGGAGTTCATGGCCTCCATGACGGCCATGGACCCGACCCAAGTAATTCAGGGCCCTACTCACGCCGGGACACACACACTGGATTTAATTTTCGTCTCTGGTGAGTGGCGGAGTGATCTAGGAGTAGGGGATTGAGCCATCATACCCCTGTCATGGTCTGATCACTCTCTCCTCCGGTTAGACTTCCCAACCGCTACACCCCACTGTGGGGAGGCGGAGGCAGAGATACTAAGATGGTTCCACCGCAGGCGCCTGATGGACCCAGAGAGGTTCCAGACAGAGCTTGGGCCACTACCTGCGACCTTGACTCGACTGAGGACTTAGTGGCTGCATGGAATAGTGCGGCCATGGGGGCCTTGGACCGAGTCGCGCCCTTGCGGCCTCTCACGCAGCGCCGATCCACCCTAGCCCCTTGGTTCACCGAGGAGCTTAGATTTAGATTTAGATTTTATTCAATTTGTATCCCGCCCTTCTCCAAAAGGACCCAGGGCGGCACACAGGAATTTAAAATAACATACAAAAGTAATACAAAATACACAAATTTAAAACCGATTAAATAACAAAAACCTGCGCTAAAACCAATTAAAATCCCCATTTTAAAACTATCTAATACTAGTCACAGCGGAGGCTATGTTAGGCCGGCTTGATGAAACAGGTGTGTTTTTAAACACTGGCAGAAGAGGCGGAGGTCGGTGATGGTACGGAGTTCAGGGGGAAGGTCGTTCCACAGGGCAGGGCCCACCACAGAGAAAGCCCTTCCCCTGGGTGTCGCCAGCCGGCATTGTCTGGCCGACGGCACCTGGAGAAGGCCCTCTCTGTGGGAGCGTATCGGTCTAAGGGATGTATGGGGCAGGAGATGGTCTCGCATATAACTAGGTCCTGAGCCATGGAGCACTTTGAAGTCAAGACCTTGAAGCGCACCCGAAAGGCCACAGGAAGCTAGTGCAGCTTGCGCAGGATCGGTGTTATATGGGAGCATCTAGGGGCTCCCATAATCACCCGCGTGGCTGCATTCTGGACTAACTGTAGCTTTCAAGTGCACCTCAAGGGAAGCCCCATGTAGAGAGCATTGCAGTAGTCGAGTCGGGACGTCACGAGAGCTTGAGTGACTGTGCGAAGGGCAGCCCGGTCCAGTAAGGGGCGCAATTGGCGCATCAGGCATACCTGATGAAACGCCCCCCTGGCCACGGCCACCACATGGTCTTCCATGGACAGCCGGGAATCCAGGAGGACACCCAAATTGCGCGCCCTCTCCACGGGGGCCGGTGTTTCGCCCCCAATGGCCAGAGTTGGAGTAATCTGGCTGAACCGGGGTGCCGGAAACCACAGCCACTCAGTCTTGGACGGGTTGAGCTTGAGTTTGTTACTACCCAACCAGATCCGTATGGCTTCCAAATACCAGGACATCACCTCAACGGCATCGTTGGGGTGGTCTGGAGTGGATATGTACAGCTGAGTATCATCAGCATACAGATGATATCCCACCCCAAAACCACGGATGATCTCGCCCAGCGGCTTCATATGTGTTGAATAGGAGGGGTGAGAGGACCGACCCCTGAGGAACCCCACATATGAGGGGCCTTGAGGCCGACCTCTGCCTCCCTGCCAACACATATTGCGACCAACCAGAGAGGTAGGATGAGAACCACCGCAAAACGGTGCCTCCCAGCCCCAACCCCCCCAGTCGGCGCAATAGGATACCATGGTCGATGGTATCAAAAGCTGCTGAGAGGTCTAACAGGACTAGGATAGAGGAATATCCTCTATCCCGCGCCCTCCAGAGATCATCAACCAACACGACCAATGCCGTCTCGGTGCTGTGACCGGGTCGGAAGCCGGACTGGCGCGGGTCTAGATAATCAACTTCCTCCAGGTGTCGCGGAAACTGTTGGGCCACCACACTCTCAACAACCTTCGCTAAAAAGTGAAGGTTGGAGACAGGACGGAAGGTCTCTAATAATGCTGGGTCCAGGGACGGCTTCTTGAGGAGGGGCCTTACCACCGCCTCTTTCAAGATGGCAGGCAAGGACCCCTCACTCAATGCCCTGGAGCCAGCCTCGCGTCGTCTCCCAGGATGCCAGTACAAGCCAGGAGGGACACGGGTCCAATAAACATGTGGTAGCCTTAAGTCTCTTTGACAACCTGTCCATATCCTCGGTAGTAACAAAGTCAAACTCCTCCCAGAATGGTGCCTCAAGACCAACCTCGGACAATCCTGCTGGACCACTCTCGATGGAGGATAACTCATTCCGAATCCGAGTGATTTTGTCCTGCAGATAAATCCCAAATTCCTCTGCTCATCCCTGCAGAGGGGCTTCCCGCGGCCTCTGGTGAAGGAGGGAGCGGGTCACCCCAAACAGGGCGGCAGGGCGGTTATCTGCGGATGCAATAAGGGTGGCACAATACTCACGTTTGGCCACTCTTATCACCACTAAGTAAGTCCTAATATGGATTCTCACTAGTGTTCGGTCGGCTTCGGAGCGAGAGGATCTCCATCTGCTCTCTAGGCGTCTCTTGTGGCGTTTCATCTCCCTCAGCTCCTCAGTAAACCAAGGAGCCTGGGTAACTCGTCGCCGCAAGAGAGGCCGCAAGGGCGCGACTCAGTCCAAAGCCCCCATGCGGCCACCAGGTCCTCAGTCGAGTCACGGGGCAAGTCCACAGGCACTGGCCCAAGCTCCCTCTGGAACCTTACCGGGTCCATCAGGAGCCTGGGGCGGAACCATATAGGAATATTCGGCTCCGCCTCCCCGCGGTAAGGTGCGGCGATTGGAAAGTCCAGCCGAAGGAGAGCGTGATCTGTCCATGACAGGGGTGTGATGGCTAAATCCCCTATTCCCAGATCACTACTCCACTGTCCCGAGACGAAGATTAAGTCAAGGGTGTGTCCACCCTCGTGAGTAGGGCCTAAAACTACTTGGGTCAAGTCCATGGCTGTCATGGAAGCCATAAAATCCCGAGCTACTCCAGAGGTCTCGCCTACCGACGGCAGGCTGAAGTCCCCCATGACCAGAAGTCTGGGGGTCTCAACCGCCGCCTCAGCTATCACCTCTAGGAGCTCGGGCAGGGCTGTTGTTGCATAATGAGGAGCCAGATATACAACTAACACGCCCATCTGCCTCCCTAGGCTCCATTTCACAAGGAGGGACTCACACCTGAGTCTGAGGGATCGTGGTCTCCTTCGGCTCCAGACCTTCCCTAATCATAATCGCCACCCCCCCACCCCTCCCCAGGGCCCTAGGCTGATGGAAGGCTCGGTAGCCTGGCGGGCACATTTCTATGAGGGTTAAACCCCCCTCGAGGCCCAACCAGGTTTCCGTAATACCCACCAGGTCCGGGTCCCCCTCTGACACAAGGTCACGAATGAGGGGGGCTTTGTTCACCACGGACCTGGCGTTGCATAACATCAGCCTAGGGCCCCGGCTCTGTTGGGCAGAGACTCGATATGGTTTGGACCACACTGGAACTTAAGCAAGGCCTCAGCCCCAGGCGCCTGATGGACCCAGAGAGGTTCCAGACAGAGCTTGGGCCACTACCTGCGACCTTGACCCGCGACTCGACTGAGGACCTAGTGGCCACATGGTATAGTGCAGCCACGGGGGCTTTGGACTGAGTCGCGCCCTTGCGGCCTCTCACGCGGCGTCGATCCACCCAGGCCCCTTGGTTCTCCGAGGAGCTGAGGGTGATGAAACGCCGCAAGAGACACCTAGAGAGCAAGTGGAGATCCACATGGTCCGACTCCGACCGAACACAGGTAAGATCCCATTTGAGGACGTACCTAGCGGCGATAAGAGTGGCCAAACGCAATTATTGTGCCGCTCTTATTGCATCCACAGATAACTGCCCTGCCGCCCTGTTTGGGGTGACCCACTCCCTCCTTCAACAGAGGCCGCGGAAAGCCCCTTTGCAGGGCAGAGCAGAGGAATTTGGAGAGTATCTGCAGGATAAAATCATTCAGATCCGGAACGAGTTGACCTCCAATGAAATTAGTCTGGGCGGACAGTCTGAGGCAGGTCTTGAGACCGCATTATGGGAAGAGTTCGACTTTGTTACTTCTGATGATATGGACAGGTTGCCGAGACGACTGAATGCCACATGTTTATTGGACCCGTGTCCCTCCTGGTCTGTACTGGCATCCTGGGAGGTAACACGAGGCTGGCTCCAGGAAATAGTGAATGCTTCTTTGAGTGAGGGGTTCTTGCCGGCTGCCTTGAAAGAGGCGGTGGTGAGGCCCCTCCTTAAGAAGCCTTTCCCTGGACCCAGCGTTGTTAGCAAATTAAGCTGACAAGAAGCACTGTGAACCCAAACCATTCAAAGTGGGGGACTACGTATATCTATCCACAAAGTTTCTACAATCCTTGCAAGTGTCTAAGAAACTCAGACCAAAATTCATTGGCCCATTCCCCATCACCAGAATCATTAACACTGTCACCTCCTCCTCCCTAAGACACTTACGCAGGTTCATCCAATGTTTCACTGTAGCCTACTCAAGCCAGAAATCACTTTTCCCACACCCCCAACCCCCATTATGGTGGAAGAACAACATTTTGAAATGAAAGATATTCTGGACTCCCACACTCATCACGGCTCTGCGCAATATTTAGTGGCATGGAAACACCTACCACCCTCTCAGAATGAGTGGGTAGCCAAAAAACATGTAAAAGCTCCCACCCTGTTTCTACCTGAAATACCCTCAAAAACCATCCTAAATTGTAACATGTTTTATGTCTTTCCAGGTGGACTTTCCACTTTTCTGAGGAGGGCAATATGTCAGAATGTGTATCTGCCATTCTTTGGTGGACGAAGAGCGGGGTGGGTTGGATTTTGTCCTTTCTCCTTGCTATGTCTTGCCTTGCATGTTTATATAATCTTTTGCTTGATTTATAACCATTGCCTGGTGCCTCAGAGGTCCAGAAAATCCTCACCTCCTGGAGGATGCAGGTGGGGGGGGGGGGGGGGAGCTGTGTGGTTTGAAACTCCGGAACATGATCCTTGAAAATTGCTGCTTATCTGTGTTTCAGAGAGGCCGGTACAAAAACATCTTTACATCTGCAGATTGGTGAAAATCCACATTAGGAAGGGTTTCTAAGTCCCTTTATCATGGATTATATAGCCTGAGGGTCCCAGAGCCTGTTTTCGATGTTGATTCCTTTTCAATAAAAAATTCCTTTTGAAATACCAGGTTTTAAGAGTCTATGCTTTTTTGAAGGGAGGGGTGGGGGGCGAGGCAGGTCCAGAAGGGCGTAAGGGTGGAGGGAGGATACTGACAGGAGCCAGATTCCACCGCCTCATGGTCAGGGTAGGGTCACAAATGAGGTGAAAACTTCATACCTCTGGGTGGGAATATTCAGACCTTGCCTTGCTTTTGCTGAAACTACTAACCACTAACTCTTAGTAAAAGAATCTATCACTTCAACCAAATGGAGTCAAGAGTCTTTATTTCCCAGGAGCCTCACTAACTAGATAATTGGATACCTAAACATTTTTCTGAAGACATGTCATTTCTGTGAGCCAGCATTTTTTCCCTGTTGCACTGTACTTCTTTAATTGTACAATATAAACTTCCTATATTTTTCTGTCATTTCTTTCATCCCATTATCAGGAAAAAATATCCACGATGAAGAGAAAGATGGAACCTGCTTTATAATGTCTTCAGCTGAAATTGCTTCCAGGGGCCATTTGTTTGCAAGACATACTCAAAATTTGGCAGTTTTTCAGAATATATTTTAGCATAAACATAAAAAAAATGAATTTACAAAGGAAGAAAGAAGACAATTGTTATTAACCGCAATACAGATAATTTTTAATTCATTTTAATTCATTTTTAATTCATTTACACCACAATAATAACAAGATGTCATAATGTGGTACAAAATACTGAATTTGTATTAAAGTTGAAATTGATGTTGGTATAGGTTAGAGAAAAACACCACTGGTTAAAAAAAAGTAAGACAATATAACAAAAAACAGGAATGAGAGACACATAGGAAAAATAACCCAAATTTCAAATCTACTAAGAAAAAAGTCATAACAAAATTTAAGTACAAAGAAGATGCTACTATAATTTAAAGGATTCATACAATTAAAAATGAAACTCTGTATAAATTGCAGAGTAAACTTGTAGCTGCTATCGATGATATATTGAGCATGTTTAGGCATAAAGCAGAATATAATAATGTTACAACTTTTCATACTACATATTTGTAATAAATTCTTGGGTTAATAGTTTTTCAACCCAAACGTGTGGGTTGCCAGCAATATAAAGCACCACAAGTGTTAAATTATTTTCCCTGGCCCATTCTTTTTAATTATCTCAAATACAATATGAAGCTGGAAAGAAATCAAGCTCAACTATCCCTAAGAAGAAACCTCATTTCGTGCTGATGCAAAGTTTTGTTCAAATCCATAGCGTTTGCACAGTATAAGATAAAGGTAAAAGTTCCCCTCACACCTATGTGCTAGTCGTTCCTGACTCTAGGGGTCAGTGCTTATCTCCATTTTGAAGAACCAACACTGTCCAAAGATGCCGGTCATGTGGCCGGCATGACTAAATGCTGAAGGCGCACAGAATGCTATTACCTTCCCACCAAAGGTGGTTCTTATGTTTTCTACTTGCATTTTTACATGCTTTCGAACTGCTAGGTTGGCAGAAGCTGGGACAAGTAACGGGAGCTTATGTGGCACTAGGGATTTGAACCGCCGAATTGCCAACCTTTCTGATCGACAGTGTCTTAGCCACTTAGCCACCATGTTCCTTTACTGCTTAATATCACTGCTTAAATGCAAAGGTCTCTCTATATAATTCCTAGTAATTTAAAAAGTAGTACAGTTGAGCTGAAGAGTTACCTCTTAAAGTTATTTCCAATTTCATATGATATTTAATATAGACAGAAATTAGCATAGGTTTGCACCTTCCTTATCCCCTTACAAACAAAAACAGAATTCTTTTTCCTCCCTCTCTTAAAAAAGGCAGTTTATTTGTATGTTCAGCATAGTTTTCCTACATAAATACTACATTTGTCATAAATGCAATTTAAAAAAAAAGACAAATATTTAAGTAATTTTTTTGTCATTTTTAAATGTTACATTAAAAGCATAGGCCCTTAATCAGATGAATCAATTAAACTTCCCTTTTCCATGCCTCTTATTTTTGTGTGACACAACTTATATATCTTGCTAATGCCATCAGAAAGCTTTTTCCCACAGCTGCCAAGTGTAGCGTGCAAAATCTGTTTACGATATAAAGGCATGCCAACCTAATATACTATATTTTTTAAACTATTGGAAACTTGAAAAAATATATTTATATATTTATCAATGCCCATAAAATGTGGGTCTAAACTTTTAGAAAAAGAAAACTGGAATGAGTACATGATTAATAAAAAGGAATGTTTGTCTGTACTGAAAGTAAAAAGAAAAATAATTATGATCTATTCTATTATTCAATGGAACTCACTTTTAGATTATTCTTTTTAACATGTAGCAGAATTGTAGGAAATCACTCTTTACCTTGAGAATTGGGTTAATCAAAAAACATACAGAATCCTGCTGGTAGAACTTAGGTACCTCTTCCTTATAGAATATAAAAAACTGTAATTGGAGATACATTGTCTTACTCAGACTGAGCTTTTTGTTTATTTACAGAGCCCAGAAGCCTTCCTTATCTATGCTTTTATTAAATAAAATTATTTCCATGCATCTCTTTTCTCTCCTAGAATAACTGCAGAAGAAATCCAGTTTCAGGTTTACAATAAGATTATGGTATATTTATTTTAAAAAGAAATTAATAAATTATGGGACAAATTACATATACCAAAATTCTTTCCGACTTTAGAAATGCTTTTCACTTCCAAAGATGTAGCAATTTGAAAGTAACTATGAAAGTAACTCTTAAAAGCAACATTAAAACCAATCATATTAACACCATTGATACATACTAATATTTTTTGTGACAAAAAATTGACAATTTTTAGGTTCAAATATAAAATAGATTTGAAATTGCAGTGATCACAGAATTCAACAATTTTTATCAATTATAGTAAAACATAGTAAATTAACAAAATACAAAACCAAGTAATTTCACACAAAAATCTTTTTTGAACACAGCAGCAAAGCATTTTATAAAATATACATTTTATCTTTACCATCATATTAACTTTACTCTTTGAGTATGCTCCTGGCAGTTCTAATGCCAAAAAGAATCCATTTGGGTTTTGAATACATTTGGGTTAGCATGAACATTAATATTGTAGTGTCTGTTTTAAAAATTGCATATTAACTTTTTCATTAAATAAACTCCTATAGCTAGTCTGTTTGAAATTTATGTTTATATTCTCACAACTCCAGTCATAATGGAATGAAAGAAAAAACCCTTTTCAAAACTACATAATTATAAATTGACTCTGTCAGTTAATATAACCAAAACATGTTTCTTTCGAGAGAAAAAACTCTTCTAATTTTCCTGCTAAAAATTTAAACAGCTGCACAAGAGGATCAACTGCTCTCATTTTAAAAAATATGTAGAACAAAAGAGATCATGGTGAAGATTAACACACTCTCAAAAACAAAATGTAATTATTATTATTGTTATTTATTTTTAAGTATTCTTTAAAGGGATTATTCAAGCACAGTAATGTGTGTTTGCTCAGTATTAACTGTATCAACAGAATATTGCAATCTTTCAATTTATTTATTTAAATTATTAATGCCTTTAATAATCCTTGCCATTGAGAATATACATTGCTCTTTATAATACTAATCAACTTTCAAGAGAGGAAAGTTGATCATTTACTTTAGGTAGCATAACAACTAACTGAAGAACTGACAAATTATACAAACAATTTTTGATCTTAAAAATGACAGTGGAATCCTTTCTTTTGAGAAAAGAATATTCTGAAAATAATACATATCAGTTTGCAACATACTCAAACCAAACTAAACATGAAAATCAATGAAAATAATTGGCTTTATTTAAAAACTAATGTGAAAAAATAAAGCAACAGTAAACAAATATTTATCAGAAATACTTTGCTAAAAGAGGGTCAACACTGAAGAACTTAAAAATTAAATAACAGTATGTAGGGTAGTTGCCCAGTGGATAAAATGTTGGGCATTTTAATGTTCCAAACTGCACTTTGTAAATGGGCATTTTAACTAGATCTTAACCTTTCAATCCACAAATCCTTTGGAAGGAGTTTCCAATGGTTGCCACCATTCATATAGGTAATATAAATGCATTATAAATATTTAATTAATAATTTCTGAGTCATTTTCCTAAGTTTGGAATATATTTATATTATTCATTATACAGCGTACATACATATTTATACCTAAAAAATTAAGCAATATCCCATGCAATCTGCTTTTAGTAAAAAGCATTCCATTAAAAAAAAATTGCAATTGTATTTGTGCATGCCTTTACAACGAAATTGATAATTTATTATCCATAATGTATAGAAGATGTTGGATTCTTAAAAAAATCAATGAACTTAAGAAACCCAACAGCACTTGTCATATTACTGGCAACTACCTTAATTAAAAAAAAAGTTAAACAGCAAGGAAAGAAAAATCAAAATAAGGTTGTAGACTGTTTGGGAGAAGCCCTGGCCTTTGCTTGGTTTAAATAATCATGCTAGCAGAAATCTTAAAGTCTTTCTTACAGAATGCAGTTCTTGGCTTTTTCTGCCAGAAGAAATGCTGCAAAGTTCTTTTCTTTAAGGCATAGTTCCTCAAAAATGTCAGGAAAAAATAGCTGCCCAAGTCAGTCTATTATTTTAAAAGGCACAAACTCTTCCAATGGCTTTGGCAATGCCAATCCCTTTTCTGGCTATCTTTCTTTTTTTACACTCTCCCTCTCCACATTTATATGAATATATAATGAATAATGAATATATAAAAACTTAGTTTCTTTTTACCCTTCACAAGAAGAAAAATAACCCTCCTCAGGGTCTGAGTTTTGAAGAACTCTTATTCACAAATACGCAAGAACCACAAAAATACTGAAACAAAAGTAGAATTTACTTTGAGTAGTCTGAATGTAATTAAATGTTAAGCACCAGTTTTAAATGAAAATTGTCACATACATGTTAAGTCTTTGATTTTGAAACAACAGCAAAAGCCGACAACTAAATACTTCCCTGGCATCTTGCCTCTTATAGCTTCCATTGAGGAAAAAAGAAATATCACTCAGTGTGTCTGTAATCCATATTGCTGTTCTTCACCTGTGTTTTATTTGCTTTGTTTTCCATGAGCGTAATCCATACAATTACAATATGGAGAAATTAAGCTGTTTTTCAACATGGCTGCCTTTCTGGAAGAAAATCAGGGCAGGATGCAGGTATAACAATAGAAAGCTTCTTGGCAGGCCTTCAAAGACAAGATGAATTTCACTGGAGCGCTTCAAACCAGGAGTATGCTACAGAAGAGGATCCTCTTCCATAGGCTCCTCATCCAGCCTGTAAGTAATTCATTAAGAGTAGTCAGCATAATAGACCTGCATAGCCCAGAATTAGATAATTATGTCTATTAATTAATTAATGTTAATAAGAATGCAAAGCAATATTATTTTGATGGGCTATTTAATACTCTAGCAAGCAATCATTCACTTACAAGTTCTTATACTTGGTCATCTGTGCCTTCAGCTCCTTGTAAGAGCAATCATTCACTTACAAGTTCTTATACTTGGTCATCTGTGCTTTCAGCTCCTTTTGGAGCTGAACAGTTTTAGTAGTTATTACAACTCCTCCCCTCAGTTTCCTAAGAACACATAATGGTCAACAAGAATATCAGACCAAGCCAGGCATTTGTGGTTGTGGTTGAACAATTGCCCACTCATAAAAATAAAATTAAAAATAAAATTAAAAAAAAAGACTTATGGGTGTACCAGCTTTTTGCAAGAAAAAGCAAAAAAACAAAAAACAAAAGATAACTAATGAAGATATGAAAAAACAGGTTGGGGGGGGGGGGAATTGGAGAAAATTATCCAAATGTTGCTGTTAAGGTGGGGGAAGGTGCTACTGGAATAGTGGGAGTCATGTCCATGAAACACAAGCATGTGAGACAAAATTTCCTGCTGTAATTCTAGAAGATTCTGAATTTGTATAAGTATAAATTCTATATATACAGTACATCGACCAGGAAGATGAGTCATTGTTTGATCAGCCAATTATTAAATAACATTATTTATATTTTTGGCTCAGATCAAATACAGAGACATTTGTCTTATGTGGGAAGATTAAATCTACATGAGATCTCGACCTCTCTCCCAAATGAATGCTATACAGGTAGTCTGACTTATGACCACAATTGAGCCCAAAATTTCCATTGCTTGTTAAGTGAAGTCTGCCCGATTTTATAACCTTTCTTGCCACAATTATTTTATTTATTTTATGTATCCTGCCAATATTATTTTTATAAATAACTCAAGGCAGCAAACATACCCAACACACCTTCCTCCTTCTATTTTCTCCAAACCTCAATCCTGGGAGGTTGGGCTGAGAGAGAATGATTGGCTCAAGGTCACCTTAGCCATGAAAAGCAGCTGAGTGACCTTGAGTCAATCATTCTCTATCAGCCCAACCTCCCTCTCTATCCACCTACCTACCTACCTACCTACCTACCTACCTACCTACCTACCTACCTACCTACCTACCTACCGTATTTCTCCCTCTCTCTCTCTATCCCCCTACTGTATTTCTCCCTCTCTCTCTCTATCCCTCTACCTGCCTGCCTAATGTATATCTCCCTCTCTCTCCCCCCCTCTCTCTATATATAACCCTCTACCTACCTATCTACCTACCTACTATATTTCTCTCTCTACCTATCCCTCTACCTACCTACCTACTGTATTCCTCCCTGTCAGAGGTCTGGAGGAGGAGGAGGGTGGCAGTGATGGCGGTGCCGAGAGAAGTTGCTGAGGGGGCAGATGCCTGGAGGAGGAGGTGGGTGGTAGCAATGAGACAGGTTGCTTAGGAGGCATCGACGTGGGGCAGTGTTATCATTGGCGGAGGGCGGAGGCCTGAAGGAGGAGGAGGGCCACCATCAAAGTATTGAAGTATGGACTGATCATAAGAATTTGGAAGCCTTGCGAATGCCCCACAAGCTCTCTCCGAAGCAGGTCCATTGGTCTCAACACTTCAGTCATTTTAATTTTACCCTCGAGTATATTCCAGGAGGGAAGACCTTTATGGCTGACGCTTTGTCGCGACTTCCCCAATATAATAGCTCGAAGTTGACTGTCGTCCACCCCGTAATTCCTGTGTGTAACCTGGCTGCTCCTATCGTAACTAGGAGCCATTCGATACTGCAGGCTGAGACACCCCCCCCCCCCGAATAGGTTTCTAAGATTAAGGAAGAACTTCAATCAGATGAATGGTTTGCTGTGCACTGTGGGCACTGTACTTTGAGAGATGATTTGCCCTGGGTAGGCTCTAAGATATATGTTCCAGCGACACTTCATCCTTTTGTGCGTCAAAGAGCGCATGACTCTAGGTTGGCTGGACATTTTGGGTTCGTGAAAACTCTGCATTTGGTTAAACGCCAATTTTGGTGGCCGTCATTGAAAAAAGACATTGAATCCTACATCGCAAGTTGCCCGGTTTGCGCTGCCTCAAAGCGTTCTCCTGGAAAGCCTCAAGGTCTTCTCCAATCGGTGGCGCGTCCGGAGGCTCCTTGGAAAGAAATATCTATGGACTTCATTTTGGATCTACCAAGTTGCCAGGGTTTTACTGTCATATGGGTGGTTACTGATTTGTTTTCTAAACAAGTTCATTTTATACCGTACACGAAGATCCCGTCGGCCAAGACCTTGGCAAAACTATTTCTTACTCACATTTATGGCCTGCACAGTGTCCCTAAACGTATTATTTCTGATAGAGGGGTTCAGTTCACTTCGCGCTTCTGAAAGGAGTTTTTGAAATTGATTGGCTCCTCCCAGGGCTTAAGCTCCTCCCACCACCCTCAAACTAATGGGGCTTGTGAAAGGGCCAATTCTGTTCTAGAACAATATCTTCGTTGTTTTATAAATTACCAACAGGATGACTGGGCCGACTTTTTGATTCATGCTGAGGTGGCGTACAACAATTCAGTTCATAGCAGTACCGGCATGACTCAAGGTAATTTACAGCCAGGATTTTGTGCCGATTCCCAAGTTGCCTCACGAGACTCCCGCTATTCTATCTCTTTCTTTTTTTTTTATATTGAAAAAGTTTTATTGGTTTTACATTTTTTAACAGGGTAGGGTAATGGTTACAAAGAAATTTTGAGAGCATTCACGTCAGAGTCGTCGGACCTTCCGAGACCTCAAAATACACATTAAAAAAGTTAACATAGAAAACATTTTCCATACCACTACAAGATGAAAGCAAGTACATTTACCTAAATTCTCCCTTCCATGCTGTCAGACATTTACAAAAAGTCCGGATAGAAATATTATGCAAAATTGTTCAAAAAAAATCAAGGCAAAGTTATTTTTTTGATCTAAGTCTTTTGGCTATTGTATCTTCTTTCTCTCCTCCCTGGCCCCCCGTAGGCAGGACCGTGGCCCCCTCCGTCCCTCCTGGATCTTCCCCCAGGACAGAGGAATGTTTTTTAAAAAAGGCTTCCGCCTCAGCAACTGTTTTAATCCTCACTCTTCCTCCTTCCCAGAACACCAGCATCCCTTCAGGTGTCATCCACTTGAACCAAATCCCGTGATCAAACAAGGTTTTAGACAAGAAGGAAAATTTCCTTCTTGAATCTCTAATTTTTCTAGGGATCTGCTTCAAGATAGTGACCGTTTTTCGTTGATAAGTTAAAGGTTTCTCTCTCTGCGCTTTCAGGATTTCCTCTCTGGTTGACCTTCTAACAAATTTCACATGTATCTCTCTAGGCACTTCATTCATCCTGGCATATGCAGAATTAATTCTATAGGCTAGGTCAATGTCCCCCCTGATCTCATCCTTAGGTTTTTGTAAATAGTCTGCTAAAATTGTACTCATAAGATCAGGCAGGCATTCACCAGATTCCTCAAGAACATTCTGAAATCTCAAAAAATATGTCATTCTTTCCATATCTATCCTAGACACATGCCCATTTATTTCCCCCACCTCATTAGAAACATTTTTAATCTCTCCCTTAGCCCCCTCCAACCCTCCTTCCAATTCTTCATTCTTCTGTGTGTTCTCCAACACTTGCTTCCGGGTATCCAATAGCTCCTTTTTGAAAGTACTATTTTCAGCCCTCTGGGCCTTTATTTCTGATATCAAAGTTTGCATAGAGGTTTCAAGAGAAGCCATCCTTTGTTCCAAATTTACAAGTGCTGCTTCTTGTGCCATGGTTAAAAGTTAGAGTCACTGCCACCAAGATGGCGTTTTCCGGGTGGGGCTGGTGGGGCAGATCAGGAGCTCAGTTCAGTTCAGGGCTGTGAAGTTGCAAACAATTCAGAAACCAAAAGAGACACAATTTCCCAAATCAGCAAATAGTAATAACGAAGGTATTCCAAAGAAGAAATCACAAATCCATCAAGAGATTTTTTTTTTTCAAAAATCCAGAGAGAGTCCTGCTTTCAAAGAGACGCTGGAAATTTTCCTTAGTTGAAATAATCAGGCAGGGACAAAGAGAAGCCACTTCCACCGCCCATCTCAGAGCCGGAGGGAGAGAGTAGCAAAATAAGAATTTTTTTTTTACTCAGCCAGACCTAGAAACAATGTTGCAGAGAGTCACATTCCACTTTCCCTTGTTAAAGACCGTCCGGAGTGAAAGTTTCCGCTTTCTCTTTGCAGAGAAGCCATTTTAACGTGCCGCTTAAATCCGAGGGTTTTTTTTAAAAAAATAAACACCCCCCTCCCAGTCCGTTCAGCCTGGCTGGCAGCAGAAAAAAAAGTTTTTTAAAAACTCACTCTCTCCTCGCAGCTGAAGCCTCGGGAGTCCTTCCGACTGAGCCGATCAGCCCTCTTCATTATTGTGAATGGCGCCGTATTCCTTAGGCGAAGGGAGAACCCCCCGCTAGCATGTTCTCCCTCACCTAAGCCGCGCCGGGAGCCACTTCCTCCACCGCCGTGGGGGGGGGGCGCCCCCCGACGAGCCGGCTTTACGGGAGACCCTCAAACAAGAGGAGTCTCGCCCCCGTGGGGGGGCAGAAGAAGAAACAAAGCGGCGAGCGAGCGCTAGGCTCGCCCGTCGCCGCAGGAGCCGGAACCTCATCGCTGGTCTGAGGGAGTAGGAATGACGGGTGACATAGGCTCGGGGGTTAACGCCACCAGACGCCGCCCCTCCCCCAAGCCATTCATTCCGGACCTCCTAAGGGAAGAAAGGGAGTTGAAAGAGATGGCCCATGAACTGCTCCGCCAGGCAGGCGAGAAGAAAGAAGCTCTGGATAAAATCTTGGGGGGGGGCCTCAGCGGGAATGCAAACAGTTAAAAGAAGCAACACCAGCAGCTGCCCAAGAAAGCAGAGGCACAACCCCTCCCCCCCCTTGCGAGCCGACAGAGATTTACAGCGGGGAAGCTGTCCCGCCTCCCCCCGCCGGCCTGCAAAACTCCCTCCCCTGGGCATTAAATTCGACGGTGACGCTGAAAGTTTAGCATTTTTTCTGCTTCACGTTAATAATTTTGTTCAGCTCCTCCCACCACCCTCAAACTAATGGGGCTTGTGAAAGGGCCAATTCTGTTCTAGAACAATATCTTCGTTGTTTTATAAATTACCAACAGGATGACTGGGCCGACTTTTTGATTCATGCTGAGGTGGCGTACAACAATTCAGTTCATAGCAGTACCGGCATGACTCAAGGTAATTTACAGCCAGGATTTTGTGCCGATTCCCAAGTTGCCTCACGAGACTCCCGCTATTCTATCTCTTTCGAAGTGGAGTGCTAAGCTTGCAACATTTTGCCCATTGCATGAAAAAAGTTGGATGATGCTCTTATAAGACCATAAGATGTATTTTGATAAGAAAAGGGCCGCACCTCCACAATACAAAGTTGGTGATCGTGTGTACATTTCTACTAGACTTCTGGAAAGCGCTAGGCGCACTAAAGGGCGGGAAATGACTACTCCCACGCCACCTTTGAGACATGCAGTTCAGGTAAGACCAACTGACAGTCTCTGAAGTGGGGTGTGGGAGGAGTCACACCTGGGACATGCCAAAGTCCATGTCCGTGGGAGGGTTCCTAGGGCCTGAGGCCTCCCTAGGTTCAAGAACTCTCTGTAGAACTCTCCTCCCAAACGATGCCTCTGCAGATGCGTAGGCATCCAACTGATAGTGTCTGATGAAGAGGAAGGGCAAAGCCCATGCCGCCGCCCTGCAGATGTCCTCAATCGGGGCCTGGATGGCCCAGACCGCTGAGGTGGCTGCACTCCTGGTGGAGTCTACGGTGATGTCTTCTGGCACCGGGAGGCCCTGTGCCTCATAGGCCTTGGAGATGGCCAGTCTAATTCACCTGCTAATGGTGGCTGGGGAGACCTTGGCTCCCCTAGTTGAAGGCTGGAAGGATACAAAAAGGGCTTCCGACCATCTGGTGGCAGCCGTGCGCTTGAGATAGATGTGCAGTGCCCTCCTGACATCGAACTGGTGTCAGGACCTCTCCTTGTCCCTGGAAGGAAAAGGACACAAGTCTGGGAGAATGATCTCCTGGGCCTGTAAAAGGGAGAATTTACCTTGAGCAAAATGGCACTTGTGGAAAGTGCAGAGGTCTAGCCTGGCTGACAGGGCATTGATCTCTGATACTCTCCTTGTGGAGGTGATGGTTATGAGGAAAACTACCTTCAGGGTTAGGAACTGGAAGCTCAACTCCCTTAGGGGTTTGAACAGTGCTTCCATGAGGGCCTGGAGAACAGTGGGAAGATCCCAGGTGGGGAAGCGGTGGATGACAGGGGGCCGCAGGTTGGCGGCTCCTCTGAGGAACCTCCTGATAATGGGGTGCTGGGACAATAGCTGCGCCCCTCCCCCCAGGATGGTGTCCAGAGCTGAAACTTGCCTGCAGAGAGTGCTGGGGCCCAGACCATTCTCCAGTCCCTCCTGGAGGAAATCCAGGACCTGAGGGACTGAGGGTGAGGGAGGCTCTAGGTGAGCGGCCTGGCACCAGGACACGAAGGAGGCCCAGGTTGCATCGTAGATGCAGGTGGTGGAGCTCCTCCTGGGGGCCTCAATGTTCTTGATGACTCTGGAGGAGAACTAGGCCTCCCTCAGTTGTTTCCACTCAAGTGCCAGACAGTCAGTTGGAGCCAGTCTGGTTCTGGGTGCTCTAGGGTCTCCTGGAGCAGGGTTACCTACCCCCGGGGAAGCTTCCAGTGAAGCTGGATTGACAGGTCCATCACGTCCGCAAATCAGGGCCGTTGTGGCCAATAGTGGCTACCAGGATTACCTCTGCCCTCTCTAGCACTATCTTCCTCAGCGTCCTGGGAATGAGGGGAAGGGGAGGAAAGGCATAGAGAAGCTCTGAAGGCCATCTGCAGCGGAGACAGTCGATATCCATCACTCCTAGAGAACCGAGAGATGAATTTTGGAAGTTGGGCATTCCCTGGGGAGGCGAACAGGTCCACAGTCGGCTGGCCAAACCTCCGGCAGATCTGCTCAAATATGCTGGGGTGAAGTTGCCACTCTCCGTGGTCCACTGTCTCTCTGCTGAGCCAGTCCGCTTGGTGATTCTCCGTTCCGGAGATGTGCTCTGCTCAGATCGATCGAAGGTGTCGTTCCACTCAGTTCCCCAGTCATACTGTCTCGCCCCGGAGGGTTACCGAGTGGGTGCCCCCCCTACTTTTTTACGTGAGCCTTGGCCATGTTGTTTGTCAAGACCAGGATGTGTCTATCAGAGACCGTCTCCTTGAAGTGTCATAGAGCCAGGTGGATCGCTCTGAGCTCCAGCAAGTTGATGTTCTTCTTGAAGTCTGTCTGCGTCCAGTGATCCTGGGCAAGCTGGGATTCCAGATGGGCTCCCCAGCCAAACAGGCTCCCATCCGTCATTAGGACTAACCTGTCTGGTTCCCTGAATAGGGAGCCCTTGTCCAGGGTCGAGGACATTCACCAGCGCAGGGACAGGAGTACCTGGGGAGTAACTGGTACCTTGAAGGTTGCATCGGCGGTCCCATCCCTCTGATGTGGAAGGAGGAACCACTGAAGTTGTCTGGCATGCAAGCGAGCCCTGACTGCCCAAGATACCGCCTGGAACGTCCTGCACATTATTTTATTTATTTATTTATTTATTTATTTATTTATTTATTTATTTATTTATTTATTTATTTATTTATTTATTTATTTATTTATTTATTTATTTATTTATTTATTTATTTATTTATTTATTTATTTATTTATTATTTCGATTTATATAACCGCTCCTTCTCCATCGAGATGGACCCAGGGCGGTGCACAGGGAATTAAAATCAATAAATAATAAATACAGTAATAATATCTAAAATGAATTAAACTAAGGACCTGTGCTAAAACATTCCCATTAAAATTTTAAAATACATTTACTCATTGACTAAGATTGAATTGTGTCAGAGCTCTAAGCTAGACCGGCTTGATGGAAAAGATACGTCTTAAGTGAGCGGCAAAAGAGGGGAAGGTCCATGATAGTCCGAAGTTCGGGGGGTAGGTCATTCCAGAGGGATGGCCCTGCCACCGAGAAGGCCCTTCCCCTGGGCACCGCCAGCCAGCATTGACCAGCAGATGGTACCCTGAGGAGGCCCTCCCTATGGGAGCGGATCAGATGGTGGGAGGTATGTGGCAGGAGACGGTCCCGCAAATAACTAGGCCCCGTGCCATGGAGCGATTTGAAGATGGTAACAAGCACCTTGAAGCGCACCCGGAAGGCCACCGGCAGCCAGTGTAGCTCGCGCAGGAGAGATGTTATGTGGGAGCTTTGAGATGCTCCCAGAATCCCCCGCGCAGCCGCATCCAGATGCACCTCAAGGGGAGCCCCATGTAGAGAGCGTTACAATAGTCTAGGCGGGACGTAACGAGCGCTTGAGTGACTGTGCGGAGGGCATCCCGGTCAAGAAAGGGGCGCAACTGGCGTACCAGGCATACCTGGTAAAAAGCCTTCCTGGTCATGGCCACCACCGGGTCATCCAAGGACAGCCGTGAATCTAGGAGGACGCCTAAGTTGCGAGCCCTTTCCACGGGGGCCAGTGACTCACCCCCAATGACCAGCGATGGAATCAGCTGGCTATGCCGGGACGCCGGGAGCCACAGCCACTCGGTCTTGGATGGGTTGAGCCGAAGTTTGTTGCTTCCCATCCAGACCCGCACGGCTTCCAGACACCGGGACATCACCTCAATGGCATCGTTGGGGTGGTTGGGGGTAGATATGTACAGCTGAGTATCATCAGCATACAGATGGTACTCTACCCCACAACCACGGATGATCTCACCCAGCGGCTTCATATAGATGTTAAACAGGAGGGGTGAGAGGACCGACCCCTGAGGCACCCCACATGTTAGGGGCCTCGATGTCGACCTCTGCCCTCCTGTCAATACAAATTGCGACCGACCGGAGAGGTAGGAGGAGAACTACTGTAAGACAATGCCCCCCAGTCCCAACCTCTCCAGTTGGTGCAATAGGATACCATGGTTGATGGTATCAAAAGCCGCTGAGAGGTCTAACAGAACAAGGATAGAGGAATAACCTCTATCTCTGGCCCTCCAGAGATCATCCACCAACGCGACCAATGCTGTCTCGGTGCTGTGCCCGGACCAGAAGCCGGACTGGCGCAGGTCTAGATAAGCAGTTTCCTCCAGGTGCCGAGGGAACTGCTGTGCCACCACACTCTCTACAACCTTCGCCAGAAAGTGAAGGTTGGAGACCGGACAATAATTAGTTAACAATGCTGGGTCCAGGGAAGGCTTCTTGAGGAGGGGTCTCACCACTGCCTCTTTAAGGGTGGCCGGCAAGAACCCCTCACTCAAAGAAGCGTTCACAATTTCCTGGAGCCAGCCTCATGTAACCTCCCAGGAGGCCAGTACCAGCCAGGAGGGACACGGGTCCAATAAACATGTGGTGGCATTCAGCCGTCTCGGCAACCTGTCCATGTCTTCAGAAGCAACAACGTCGAACTCGTCCCATAAAACGGTCTCAAGACCCGGCTCGGACAGTTCGCCCAGATCTATCTCATTGGAGGCCAGTTCGCCCCTGATCCGAGCGATTTTATCCTGCAGATAAACTCCAAATTCCTCTGCTCTGCCCTGCAAAGGAGCTTCCCGTTGCCCCTGTTGGAGAAGGGAGCGGGTCAACTCCACCTTTCTATCTTCTGCCTTGAGGCAATTGGAGATGTCTCCCATCACAACTGCTAGAGGCCACTTCTGGGACCTGTAAAGCTTGTGCAAAGGTGGCATTAAGGTTTTAGAACCTGCAATCGTTGCTACCAGGAGAGGGAAAGGTGCCCGAGTTCGTCCATTGGGACTTAAGCACCTCTAGGAATAGGTCTGGAGTGGGAATCTTTTCCTTCTCCACAGTTGGCCTATGAAAAGGGCCTTCTCCCCCCCCCCCCCCGAGCTGGGTGCAGCTGTGGCCTGGGGAGGCTCTGGGGTATGCAGGTCTGCTGTGGCCTTTGCTTTACGTAGCATTGAACTGAATAGGGAGGGAGGGAAGAGGCCTGCGATGGCTGGGGCCTCAGATGGCTCCTCCTCATCTGAAAACCCAACGTCCTTCTGTCCCTCCCCCACTGACCATATAGATGGGGAATCCTTCCTGAAGTCCCTAGAGGTTGATGGCTGGGGTTAGTCTGGATGACCTCGAGGTGCTCTGTGAGAGGTTCTGCTCCTGGACCCCTGGAACTGGTGCTGCATGCCTGAGGAGATGCCTAGGGCTATGGCCTTGGCCAGGACATCCTGGAGGCTTGCAGGAAGCTCTGGGAAGGCCAGGGAGAGGCTGGGGAGGTCCAGAGACAAGGCCTGCCCCGCAGATTGGGGTGTCAAATGCTGCCGGGGTAGGTTGGCTGCCCTGTGGCTGAATGGATCCACTTGAATGGTTGCTGGATGGGCCGGGGAAAGGGGAGGAGATAAAGGAATGTTTCCCCTGGGCCTCCATGAGGTGAGGCCAATGAGGCCTGATCTCCTCCCCCCACCGGGGAGGACCTGTGTGGAGATCGGGACCTGACTGGAGAGGGACTGATAATGTCCCTGTTTCTTCTAGTGGCCCTGGTCTCCCTCCTGTCATCCTCATCTGCCCTGGACTTCCTCCCCGCAGTTCTGGCTCTCTCCGGTGGGGCTGCTACCTGGAAGGGTCCCTCACCTGGGTCTGCACCCCCTGGGGAACCGGATCTAACTGGGCCTCCATTTCTAAGGTTGTCCCCCATCGTGTACTACTCACGATTAGCTGCTTTGCCTCCTTGCTTGCTGCAACCTGAGGGGTTCCGGTGCTCCTTTGGATCTCTGCTTCCTTGCCTTGACGCCGATCTGCTGCCAGAGTTATGGCCGGGTTGCCACCAGATGATGGCCCCTCCCCGGATAGCCGGCGGAGTGCAAGCCCCAGATCCTCCGTTCTGTGGCATCGCTGGCGGTGCCACAGAACTGTGGCCTCTGCGACCAGAGACCTTGTGACTCCATCCATGTGCTCTGCGATCCCAGATGGCAACCACCGACCACACGGTCCGATCACGTGAGCCGACCCTGACTGGGTCGCTCCTTCTTCCTTGATCCTGCAGGCCTCCGATGTCCTGGAGGTTCCTGCTGCGGTGCCGGCGTGTGGCCTGCCCCCCCCCCCTCACCGCTGGGCCGTGGCTTGGGATCCTCTCAGTAGCGATGAATGCCTACTGTGCTCGGGCCGGTGGCAGAATGCACTAGAGGAGGTAAGGGCTAAAAGGTTTTAAAAGGAAAAAATCCAATCGTTGAAAAAATGCTGAAAGAAAAAAGTTAAAGTCTTGATCCAAAGGAGAGCCAGGTAATAGCTCCGTTTGGGTCGAAGACTGAGGTTAATCTGGAGAGTCAGAGGAGGAGCAGATGGTGTGACCTCAAGATTTACCTCAGTCTCCAGGCAGATGGGCTGTGCTAATACCCAGGTGTGACTCCTCCCACACCCCACTTCAGAGACTTGGAGAAAACAGCCCAATTTCTACAGTTTCAGAACGTAAAGGAAGAAAAAGGTGAGGATTTACCAGATATGATGGCAGATCTTATGGTAAAGGCTTTGGGAATAGGGAAGGATGAGATGGCCAGTGAGATCAACGAGACATACAGAATCCAGACAAACTACGCAAAAAAAAAACAATCTCCCAAGGGAAGTTTGTGTAAAGTTTGTTAAGAAATTCTATTCAGCACGATGAGGTGCTGAATAGAACAAGAGATGACCCGATACTACACAATCAATGACAACTAACAGTCCTAAAACAGGTACCATGGAGAATTAGAGAACTAAGAAGGCCCTATCAATTTTTAACATCAGGGCTGAATAAATATGAAATTAACTTCAGATGGTTGATGCCAGAGGGCATATTGGTAACTTGGAGAGATAGAAGATTCAAAATAGACACGGTGTAACAAGTGGAAGAATTCAACAATCAACTTGTTGGTCAAGAGGATGAGGAAGATGAAGGAGAACTGTTAGAAACAAGGATGGAAGGACTTAGGGTACAGATAAGAAGATAAGAAGGAACTAGTGAGGACAAGAAAGGAGAAAGAAGCTGTTTTATAGAAAAAAGGGGACGAACCAAAAGAACCGAGAAGATAAGGGTAAGAATAAGACCTAAATACACATAGAATCATATCAGGAGAAGTCAAGATCCTATCACTGAATATTAATGGTCTAAAGTCACCCCAGAAAAGAAAAATAACCTTCAATAAATTAAAACGTCTGAATTATCATATAATTGTATTGTATAATTGTATTGTCTATATAACCAAATAACAGATTCAGACCTTGGAATATCCTAGTTTGGGTAAACTTTACACGGCATTAGCTGATCAAAAGAAAAAAGGAATAGCGTTATATGTTAAAGACACGATCCAGACTAAACCAATCTATCATGATGAGGATGGGAGAATATTAACTGTAGAAATAATGTTAAACCAAAAAAAGTTGTTACATTGTAATATATGGACCTAATGAAGGTCAGGAAAATTTTTATTATAGATTACATAGCATTATCTGAGAGATGGGAAATGAAAATGTTTGCTTAATGGGAGATTTCAATGCAATAGTTAAGCAGAAATGGGACTATAAAAATGGAAAGAAGAGAAAAGGGGTTAGGAGAACTTTGCCCAGATCGTTCTTCCAAATGGCCGAAGAATTAAATATCTATGACGTATGGCGAGAAAGATGTCCAAAGGGAGAGCACTTTAACAGACATGAATCCTGGTCAAGGACAGATATGGTCTGGATGTTGATAAAGTTAATTTTGGAAGTGAAGGAGATACACATAGAACCCATAGGCTGACCACAATCCCTTGTAATTCAATTACATGGAAAAAACAAAAGAGCAGTTATCATTGGTCATTCAGTAGAACAATCCTAAAAGATCAGGAATATATTAAAAGAGTCAATCAGGAACTGAGATTTTTCTTCAAAGAAAACTGGCCAGAAGACACATCCATACAAAACCTATGGGATACAACTAAGGCATTTATAAGAGAGGTCACAACATTGGCTACAGCTAGGAAGAAAAAAATTGAGAATCAAAAAACAAGAGAGTTGAAAAAAAGATACAGAAATTTAAAGAATGAACTTCAAAAGAAACCACAAAGTAGAAGTATAAAAGAAAGTATGGAATTGATTAGACATGAATTGGCTATATTTGAAAAAGCAAAACTGGCACAGTCTATAAAAAAAGCGAAACAAAATTTATTTGAGAATGCAAATAAACTGTGGCGGTGGCTAGCCTATAGGTTGAAGAAGCAGAAGCAAGAGAATTGGATCTATAAATTACAAGATGAAAAAGGCGAGATCTGTTATCAACTAGAGGAAAAGAAAAGGATTACCCAAAAGTTCTATGAACAATTATATTGAGAAAACTGAGACTATACAAAGGAAGGAATACTACAATATCTGGTGTTTCCAAAGATACCAGATGAAGTAAAAGATATGCTCAATGAAAAAAATCCTCACATTGTTTAGCCACACAGATCAAAATGGATTCCTTCTCATAAGACAAATTAAAAACAATATGAGAACTATGCTGGACATTCTTGAAAATTATGCATAATGAAAAACAGATTGCACTACTTTTTCTCGATACCCAGAAGACATTCGACAATGTGAACAGGGAATTTTTACATCAATTTCAATTTAATTTCAATTTATTAAATTTATAAACCGTCCCACTCTCCCCAAAGGGACTCGGGGCGGTTCCAATCAACAATTGGAACACATGGATTTTGGGGATAAGTTTATAAACACGATCAGAGCAATATGCAAATCAAAAATCCAAAGTAATAATTAATGGTGAATTAACGCAAAATATAGCAGTACAGAAGATACAAGACAATGTTGCCCCCTATCCCCACTACTGTTCATATTAACCCTAGAAGTTTTAGCTAGGAATATGTGTAAAGAGGATAAAGGGACTAGAAATTAAAAAGGAACAATTTAAGTTACAAGCTTTTGCGAACGATTTAGTTTTCATGTTAGAGGATCCTTTAAAGTCTGGTATGAAACTTATTGAGGAATTGACAGAGTATGGGAAAGTAGCAGGTCTAAAGTTATATGACAAAGGTGTTGGTTAAAAATATGACAACCGAATTGAAAGAGGAGTTAATAAAGAAATTAAGTATCCAAATTGTCAAAAAAGTGAAATATCTAGGTATACATTTATCAGCGAGGTGTGTGTCCATCAAAGAAGACAACTATATTAATTTGATCAATAAAACTAAGCAAGACTTAGAAAGGTGGAAAAACCTACATTGTCCCTGATGATCACAGTCATAAAGTTGAATGTACTACCAAAATTTCTTTTTCTGTTTCACAACATTCCCGTTAAATTAGAAAAAGGTTTTTTTTAAAGATTTTAAATCAATTGGTTTCTAAATTTATATGGCAGGGGGAAAACCAAGAATAAAACTCAAAGCTATACAAGATACTAAGGAAAAAGGAGGATTTGGCATACTGGATTGGGAACTTTATTATACTGCGGCCATTCTAACATGGTTAAAAGAATGGATAATGTTGAGAAATAAAAGATTACTCAAATTGGAAGGTCATGACCTCCAAGCAGAATGGCATGCCTTCCTATGGTATGAAAAAGTATTTGCACATAAATATTTTTATAAACACTCCATCAGACAGTCCCTGTTATTAGCATACAACAAAATTAAACATGACCACTATATTGGCTAGCTACGATGGAAGCATACATACACCCAAATTTAATTAACATGGAAAAAAATGTTTTTATTGAATGTTTTAATCTTTAAAAACAGAAAGAAAAAAGCCACAAGAAAAAACAAAACACAAAATGTACATAAAAAGGAAGGTATTGCCAAAGATTATACAATATTAGATAAACTTCTGATAGAGATAGATGGCAGGTTGATCAAACTGCTGTATAGACTTTTGCTGGAATATAAACTTGAGGAAGAACATGTCAAAGAAACGATGGTCGCCTGGGCGAAAGTTTGATTATAATGTGGATTTGGCTAAATGGGAAAAACTTTGGATACTCAATTGGAAACTGACAATGGCCATGGCTTATAAAAAACAAATCTGTATAAGATGTTCTACAGATGGCATCTTTCCCCAGCACAGCTCTCCAAAATGTTTAAAAATTTGGTCCCAAATTGTTGGAAGTGCAAAAAAAACAACAACCAGGGACTTTTTATCATATGTGGTGGACATGCAATGAGGCAAAAACATACTGGAAAATGATACAATTATGGTTGGAACAAATGGTGGGATATCCATTTTTAAAAAAAAAGAATTTATTGCTTTTTACAAAATAATATTGGGAAAAGGGTATAGGAAAAAACATTACATTTTAGTAGCTTCATGCTGGAGCCAGCAGTCCCCCCCAAACTTCATCATAGTACAGGTTTTAGTAAAAAAAAAAAGACAAGCACAATAACAAATACATTGCATATTTTCTATGTTCATTCTTCTTGTTTTTCCTTACCATCAATCATGACAACATTCAAATAAAATTTTTAAATAATATCATTTTTGAGACCTAAGTCTTTTAGCTATTGATTCTTTTCCCCTGTCATCGGGAGGCCCCCCCCCCACTGTTCCTCCTTCATCGTCCCCTAGGAATATACAGTATTTTTGAGAAAAAGCATTTGCCTCTTCTAAAGTTTTGATTCTAATTCTACTCCCTTCCCAGAAAACCAACATCCCTTCTGGTAACAACCATTTGAACCAGATCCCTTTTTAAAATAGTTTCTTAGATAGGAAGGAATAATTCCTTCTCATGTCTCTAATTTTCTTTGGGATTTGCTTCAAAATGATTATCTCATTGTCTTGGTATTTCAAAGGCCCTCCCCTTTGGGCTCTCAAAATCTCCTCTCTCATGGACTTCCTTAAAAATTTTACATGGACTTCTCTTGGGACATTATGTGTCTTTGCATATGCCGAATTGATTCTATATACCAGATCAATATCCCATGCAATTTGTTCTTTATTTTTTTGAAGATAATCCGCTAATATTGTAATCATAATATCTTTCAAATCTTCTGCTACTGACTCTGATATGTTTCGAAATCTAAGAAAAAGTGACATTCTTTCAAACTCCAATTTTGAAATATAATTCCCTAATTCCGAACTTTGGGATATCAAGTTTTATTCAAACCAGAAATTTTTCTCCTAGGCATGATACCAGAGGGGTATAAGAAAGATGCACTTTATCAGAGGCCCAATTGGAATGTATACCTAAAAGGAAAAAGGGCACCGCCAGGTTCAAGAGGACTCCGATGTGGCTTACAGGAGCTGTTCAGAAAGTGATCAAAAGCAAGAAAAGCTCATTTAAAAGATGGAAGGCTTCTCCAAATGAGGACAACAGGCAGAAACATAAATTCTGGCAGAACAAATGCAAGGCAACAATCAGGAAAGCAAAGCAAGACTTTGAGGAGCGTTTAGCTAAAACACTCAAAGAAATAACAAGGACTTCTTTAAGTACATTAGAAGTAAGAACCCAACTGGGAAGGCCATTGGACCATTAGATGACAATGGAAGGCAAGGGATTATTAAGGAGGAAACAGAGATTGCAGAGAGACTCAATGAATTCTTTGCTTCAGTATTCACTGAAGAAGACAGAGATCACATGCCCAAAACAGAGCCTATTTTCGTAGGGAGGGAAACTGAGGAATTAACCCAGATAGAAATAACCAGGGAGGAGGTCCTTGCATGTCTTGTTAAACTAAACACTAACAAATCACCAGGACCAGATGGCATCCATCCACGAGTTCTCAAGGAACTTAAAGATGAAATTGCTGGTGTCCTTGCCAAAATATATAATCTTTCCCTGAAATCAGGCCTTGTGCCGGATGACTAGAAGGTAGCGAATATAACACCAATCTTCAAAAAAGGATCCAGAGGTGATCCAGGAAATTACCGACCGGTCAGCTTGACAAATGTCCCAGGTAAAGTGATGGAAACCATCTTAAAAGAAAAAATTAATAGGCACGAAGAAGAGAAGGTGCTGCTGAAGGAGAGCCAACATGGCTTTTGCAAGGGCAAATCATGCCTCACTAATCTGCTGGAATTTTTTGAGAGTGTCAACAAGCACCTGGACAAGGGAGATCCAGTTGACATTGTTTATCTGGACTTTCAGAAGGCCTTTGACAAGGTCCCGCACCAAAGGCTCTTAAATAAACTTGCCAGTCATGGAATAAAGGGACAGGCCTTGTCCTGGATTAGCCAACTGGCTAAGGGACAGGAAACAGAGAGTAGCATTAAATGGACACTTCTCCAGGTGGAGGGAGGTAAAGAGTGGGGTCCCTCAAGGTTCAGTACTGGGACCCCTGCTCTTCAACCTTTTCATAAATGATCTAGAAGTAGGAGTAAATAGCAAGGTAGCCAAATTCGCCAACGACACTAAATTATACAGGGTAGTAAAAACTGAGAGAGAGTGTGAGGAGCTCCAGAGGGATCTCTTGACACTGGGGGAGTGGGCAACCCAGTGGCAAATGAGTTTCAACATTAGTAAGTGCAGAGTGATGCACGTTGGGGCAAAAAAACCCAACTACATCTATAAACTGATGGGGTCTGAACTCCTTGCAACTAACCAGGAAAGGGACCTTTGTGTCCTGGTGGACAGCTCAATGAAGGTGTCAACCCAGTGTGCCGCATCAGTGAAAAAAGCAAACTCATTGCTAGGGATCATTAGGAAGGGTATAGAAAATAAGTCAGCAAGTGTCATTTTGCTTCTTTATAAATCTATGGTGAGGCCCCATCTGGAGTATTGTGTACAGTTCTGGTCACCATACCTTCGGAAGGATATTATAGAAATGGAAAAAGTGCAGAGGAGGGCAACCAGAATGATTAGGGGGCTGGAACACCTTCCTTACCATCTGAGGCTGCAATGGCTGGGCCTCTTCACTCTAGAACGACGGCGCCTGAGAGGTGACCTGATTGAAGTCTATAAAATCATGCACGGTGTGGACAAAGTAGAAAAGGAAAAACTGTTTTCCCTATCGCACAACACTAAAACTAGGGGGCACTCCATGAAACTTGATAGCTAGACCTCAAACAAATAAGAGGAAGTACTTTTTCACCCAGAGGATCACTGGTCTATGGAACTCCCTGCCAAAAGAAGTGGTGACAGCTGTCAGCCTCGACACCTTTAAGAAAGGATTAGACGAGTTCATGGAGAACAAGGGTATCCATGGCTATCATTATGGATGCCTAAGGACACCCTCCGGGTTGGAGAGATAGGCAGGATATTTCTCAATGCCATTTGCAGGGAATCATAAGCAGGGGAAGACATCTGCTTGGGAAGACCCTGAAGCAAATGGTGAGCCACTGTGTGAGACAGAATGCTGGACCAGATGGGCTGTGGCCTGTTCCAGCAAGGCTATTCTTATGTTCTTATGTTCTTATCTATACCTGTACTAACTGTGGCGCGTATAACTTATGTGCAGTATTGGAAAAAAGAAAATTCACCACCAGAGTTAGATATACTTAGAAAAATGTTGGCCTGTGCGGAAGCAGATAGGCTCACCCTTGAATTAAAAAATAAAGGGGAATCGGAATATTTTGAAGTCTGGAACAGATTCTATTATTGGTATAAGACAAGGTGACAAGACTGGAACAAAGTGTAAATAATGTGATTGGATAGAAGGATAGATAATGTATTAAGTAGGCTAACAGTTATTTGTACATAATGTGATTGTATGGTCACTTCGACTTCATGGTGCTGCACTATTTTAAATGTAAAAACAATAAATATATATATGAAAAAAAAATAAAATAAAATGAGGACCCAGATCTGTAAACCACTTAAAGAGGACTGTAAAGCTACTGCTATAAGTCTAAGTGCTATTGTTTCAAGTTCATCTTAACACATTTAGCTGTTTTGAACATTTTAGAAGTATTTTGTGCATACAACACTTCCCAAATACGCAAAGTAGCCCATTTCATATCTAGAGTTTTATACCTGAAATGGAATGTTTTATGAAAATATATGCTCAAAATGATTTATCAGAAAAAAAGTTTGTATATACAGTATGTATATTCACTTATAATGCTATTTAGAGGCTGCCTTTTAGACATGGCAGAGGTAAAGAATAGTGAGAATTAAAACAAAGATCTAGTTTGATGTAGTAAAGGCATCAGGCTAGGGTTGGGTGTTCTAGTTCCACCTTAAATACAAGCCAATACAGTGAACTTGAGCTAATCAGCCCCAGGAAGGCAATGATAAATCACTTGTGAAAAATCTTGCCAAGAAAAGTGTAGGGACTAGTCGAGGAGTCAGCACTGACTCAAAGAAACCCCCTCCTCCAAAAAGATAAAGAATAAAACTTACTTTTTTTCAGGAAGTGGTTTAACTCCAACTGACAAAGATGCCATTGCTGTTACGGTTTCTGCTTCTTCATTATCACACTTCTGTGCATCTATCAAAGAATAACTGACTGTTGAAGAATAATGTTGAAGAGAATGCCAATATTTACCTAAAGGAAAATTAAAACCATAAATTCATTACTATTATTTTTCTATTAAACAAAGAAAAGCATCATCAAGCTGCAAAATGAAACAGATCAGGGAGATTCTAAGAGGCTTTACAAAAAATCTATATAAATAAAACGTTTGTAAAAAAAAGTTAAAAAGTTAACTATGAGTTTGTTCAAAACCGCTAATCGCAACAACTACTGTACCAATCACCACCAAATTTTCACACAATGTTTCTTACAAGTGCAGCACCAATGATACGTTCAAATTGTGTGGATGGCACACCGGTGCCAGGTACACGCCACACAAATGTAAAACTGCAGCTCTTCTGTATTTTCCTCACTCGCTCACTCACCACGCCCTCCGGCTCCTTCCGCCCCTCCCACCTCACCGCTCGCAACGCCGCTGCTCACAACGCTGTAACGGCCTCCAGCTCCTTCCGCCTGCCCCACCTCACCATTCGCAATGCCGCTGCTCGCAACGCCACCACGCCCTCTGGCTCCTTCCCCCCCCCCCACCTCGCCATTTGCAATGCCGCCACTCACAATGCTGCCACGCCCTCTGGCTCCTTCTGCGCCCCCCACCTCACCGTTTGCAATGCTGCCGCCGGTGCCCCCCCTTCGCCAACTCCCCCTTACAAGGCTGCTGCCGAGTTAGCGGCCTCTCTCTCCTCTCTCTCTAGGTAGGTAGGTAGGTAGAGCGATAGAGAGAGAGGGAGAAATACAGTAGGTCGGTAGGTCGGTCGGTCGGTAGGTAGGTAGAGAGAGAGGGAAAATACGATAGGTAGGTAGGTAGAGAGAGAGGGGGGGGAAATACAGTCGGTAGGTAGGTAGGTAGAGAGAGAGAGAAGGAAAAATACGGTAGGTAGGTAGAGGGATAGAAAGAGAGAGAGGGAGAAATACATTAGAGAGGTAGGTGGGTAGGTAGGTAGGCAGATAGGTAGAGGGATAGAGAGAGAGAAGGAAAAATACAGTAGGTAGGTAGGTAAGTAGGTAGGTAGAGGGATAGAGAGAGGAGGGCAGAAATACAGTAGGTACGTAGGTAGGTAAGTAGGTAGGTAGAGTAAGAGAGGGAGGGGAGTGAGAGGGAGGGGAAACCGAGGCAGAGAAGGAAGGAGGTCACTGAGAGGGTCTATGAGGGGAAACTTTTTCATTTAACCAAACTTGGCCACAGCAATGCGTGGCGGGTACAGCTAGTATATAAATAAAATAAGAATATATTTCCCTATTTTACTGCAGCTCCATTTGCCCTCTACTCTTTTATTTTCTTGCATCCCTTTTATAAATAAATGTCTACTTTATTGGAACTAATGTTCCAAGGACTTCCTGAAATATAAAGAAATAAGGAATACAGATTACCATATTTTTCAGACTATACGACACACCGGGGTATAAGACACACCAAGATTTTGAAGAGGTAAGTTTAAAAAAAAACATTTTTGCTGTCCCCGGCCCCAAAGAGCACCCTGCAGGCCTCCCAAACCCTCTGCACGACCCGTTTTTTTGTGAAAAAGGGGCAGGCCGAGAGTTTTAGAGTCCTGCAAAGTACTTCTAGGGGCCGAGGAGGGCAAAAATGCGACATGGGGGGGGGGGAGGTTGGGAGGTGAAAAACAGGTCTGTTTTTAGCAAAAATGGGATATGCTGAGGATATGGGAAGCCTGTAAGAGTGCTCCTGGGGACTGGGGAGGGCTAAAAATGAGCAAAAATCGGAGCGTGCTGAGAGTTTAGAAGGCCTGCAATGGGGCTTGGGAAGGCAAAAACAGACCAGTTTTGTGAAAAAAGGCCCCTTTTTTGCTTGTTTTTCCCCTCCCCAGACCCCAGGAGCACTTTTCAGGCCTCCCAAACCCTCTGCATGTCCATTTTGGGAACACTGGATGCGCAGGGTAGGGTTTTAGGAGGCCAAAAATGCTGTATTTAGTGTATAAGACACACCCAGATTTTCACCCTTACACTCCAAAAAAATACGGTATACAAAAATATTCTGTCTGACAATTTAAGATATAACATTGGAAAGGAAGAGTGAGGGAATAACTGGTCAACAGAAATTCAGAACTGAATAAACAAATATTAAGTGAATCAATAGCTCTTAAGCTAGTAACATGGTTGTTAGGTTGTTGACTTTCCTTGTCAGAAGTCACAAAAGATAATTGTTTGATCCTGGGACACTGCAACCATCATAAATATTTGCTAAGCATCCAAATTTGACCATGGAGCTATTGCAACAGTTGCAAGTGTGAAAAATAATCATAAATCATTTTTTTCAGTGCCATAACTTTAAAGGGTCATTAAATGAATGGCTGTAAATTGAGGACTAACTGTTTCCAACATTGAATAAAGTGCCCCATGACAGCCAGATTAAGAATAGTAAAAAGTGAGTAATGAAATAGAAACATAACTGTCTTAAAAATCTTACTCAAAGGAAATTCTTAGTTCTTTATCAGATAGACTGCCACAGAGTTTGATCCTCTGCAGCATTTCATTAAAGATTAGGGCAGAAGATACCTAGAAGACATTAACTAAAATTCAAGATGAATTTATTAAGTTTCACAAATGTTGACAAAATAATAGAATGAATAAAGGTAAGGAGTCTCTGTGAATTTTACTCAGCTAGTTGTTGCCAAGTAATAGGGGGCAGTGCTCATTTCCATTTCAAAGCCATTGAGCCAGCACTGTTCAAAAACATTTCCACAGTCATGCGGCCAGCATATCACTGATCACTATTACCTTCCCACAGAAGTGATACCTTTTTATCTACTCGCATTTGAATGCTTTCAAAGTGCTAATTGGCAGGAGCAGGGTCAATGACTCAGCTCACCCCATCATGTGATCCTCAGGTCTCAAACCAACATCTTAACCACTGAGCCACCAGTCTGCCCAATAGAATGAATACCAGAATCAAACCAGAACAAAGAAACATGAAAAGGAAAGAGAAAACAAATGAGAAGTATGCTTTGTGAAATTACTGGCTTGGCAGAAATATACTTTAAATTGATTTTTAGTTACATCACAAGTTGCGTATGAAATCAATGTAGACTTGAAAGAAGAAAACTGATTTCAGTTTTCAGATATTTGAATTTGTACCTCTGCGACCGCATGTCAGAGGGTGGACACTATTCAAAGACAATGAGGTTAAGGAAAGATTAAAAGTAAAAATAGATTGGCAGAGTGGCTACCATATTTTTCAGAATATAAGACGCACCGGAGTATAAGACACACCCAGGTTTTGAAGAGGCAATTTTTTTTAAAGTAGGTAGGTAGATAGAGGGATAGAGAGGGAGAGAAAGAGAGGTAGGTAGGGAGAGAGAGAGTAGGTAGGTAGGGAGGTATGTAGATAAAGGGAGAGAGAGAGGGAGAGAGAGAGAGAGAAATACAGTAGATAGGTAGGGGAAGAGAGAAAGTGGGTAGGTAGGTATATAAAGAGGGGAGAGAAATACAGTAGATAGGTAGGAAGAGAGAGAGATAGATAGAGGGATAGAGAGAGAGAAATAGAGAGAGAGAGAGAAATACAGTAGATAGATAGGGGAGAGAGAGAGTACGTAGGTAGATATATAAAGAGGGGAGAGAAACACAGTAGATAGGTGGGAAGAGAGAGAGTACAGTGGTACCTCGGTTCACGAACTTAATTCGTGAAATGACTCTGGTCGCGAACCGAATTGGTCGTGAACCGAGGCACAATTTCCCATAGGGTTTAATGTAAATCCGGTTAATCCGTTCTGACCTTGTTTTTTGGTCATAATTCTTGAACTGACTCTGTTCGGGAACCGAATTGGTCGTGAACAGAGGCACAGTTTCCCATAGGGTTTAATGTAAATCCGGTTAATCCGTTCTGACCTTGTTTTTTGGTTTTTGAAGCACCAAAAATATGAAACAAATTACAAGACACATTTGTACAGTTCTGACCTTGTACTGTATTTTGGTTTTAGAAGCACCAAAAATATGAAACAAATTACACATTTGTACAGTTCTGACCTTGTTTTTAGGTTTTTGAAGCACCAAAAATATGAAAAAATTACACCTTTGTACAGTTCTGCCCTGGTTTTTAGGTTATAGAAGCACCAAAAATATGAAACAAATTACAAGACACATTTGTACAGTTCTGCCCTGGTTTTTAGGTTATGGAAGCACCAAAAATATGAAACAAATTACACATTTGTACAGTTCTGCCCTGGTTTTTAGGTTATAGAAGCACCAAAAATATGAAAAAATTACACCTTTGTACAGTTCTGCTCGGGTTTTTAGGTTATAGAAGCACCAAAAATATGAAACAAATTACAAGACACATTTGTACAGTTCTGCCCTGGTTTTTAGGTTATAGAAGCACCAAAAATATGAAACAAATTACAAGACACATTTGTACAGTTCTGCCCTGGTTTTTAGGTTATGGAAGCACCAAAAATATGAAACAAATTACACATTTGTACAGTTCTGCCCTGGTTTTTAGGTTATAGAAGCACCAAAAATATGAAAAAATTACACCTTTGTACAGTTCTGCCCTGGTTTTTAGGTTATAGAAGCACCAAAAATATGAAACAAATTACAAGACACATTTGTACAGTATGGTAATGTACAGTATACAGTAAAGAGAGAACACTAAGCTTGCTTGAGATGACTTCTGGCATGGATGAAGGCAGGTGGGAGGCGGTTATTGTTTGGAGGGAGAGTCCCCCTCCATAAGGACATCAGGGGGATCTTCTTCAGGGCTTTCCTCTCTCCTTTGTCTCCTAGCTGCAGGCTCAGTTTTGCTGAAAAATCTGTCCAATGTCACTTGTCTTTTCCTGCGCTGCAAAACCTTCCGGAAATGAGAGACCACATTATCATCCATGAGATTTAACACTCTGTTCGTGACAGTTATGTTGGGGTGGTGCTTTTCAAAAAAATCATGGCACTCATGCCATTTTAGCATAATGGATTTTATGGCATCACTGGTAACCTCCTCCCTCTCTTCCTCTTCCTCTGTGGAATGCTCCTCAAGAAGTGCCTTTTGCTGCTCACTGTGGAGTTCAGAAAGTTCCTCAGTGGTCAGCTCCTCCCTATGTTCCTCAACAAGGTCTTCCACATCAGCACCGTCAACATCCAGACCCATACTCTTGCCCATGGACACAATTTCCTCCACTACCTCTGTATCAGACCCTTCTAGGTCTATGTCATGTTCATGTTCATGTTCAGTGACACATTCTGGCCACAGTTTCCTCCAGGCTGAAATTAGGGTTCGGGGAGTGACCTCTTGCCAGGCTTTGTCAATGAGGTTAATGCAGTGGACAACATTGAAATGTTTCTTCCAGAACTCTTTCAAAGTCAAGGACGTCTCTTCAGTGACATTATAACACCTAGTGAAGAGCGCCTTTGTGTACAGCTTCTTGAAGTTGCAGATGACTTGCTGGTCCATTGGTTGCAGAAGTGGTGTTGTGTTGGGGGGGAGGAACTTTACCCTGATGAAGTCATACTCAGCATCCATATCATCCAGCAAGACTGGAGGGTGTGCTGGGGCATTGTCCATTAGAAGAAGGCACCTTTCAGGCAGCTGGTTATCAGAAAGATACTTTTTGACGGTGGGTGCGAACACCTCGTGCAGCCATTCCATAAACAATTGCCTTGTCACCCAAGCTTTGGCATTGGATCTCCACATGACGGGCAGTCTGGCCTTGTTGACATTTTGTTCCCTAAATGCACGAGGGGTCTGCGAATGGTACACCAGTAGTGGTTTAATTTTCAGATCGCCGCTTGCGTTGGCACACAGCAAAAGGGTCAATCTGTACTTCATGGGCTTGTGCCCTGGTAGTGCCTTTTCCTCCTGCGTGATATAGGTTCTGTTCGGCATTTTTTCCCAGAAGAGCCCTGTTTCATTACAGTTGAATAATAATAATAATAATAATAATAATAATAATAATTTAATTTTATATCCCGCTCTCTCTCCCCAAGGGGACTCGAGGCGGGGCACAGGCAACTAAAAATACAAATAAGACCATCGACAAATACAAAATACAAAATACAAAATTAAAAGTGAATTAAATTGATCCTGCGCTAAAACCCATAAACTAAACTAAAAATTACCCCTAAAACCCCTAACCTAAAAAGAGACTACCCAAGGCCAGCCAGGCGAAAAAAGTGTGTCTTTAATTTTAAGCGGAAGGAGCGGAGGTCCGTGGTTGTCCTGATATCGGGGGGAAGGTCGTTCCAGAGGGCTGGGCCCGCCACAGAGAAGGCCCTTCCCCTGGGCGTCGCCCGCTGACAAAGTCTAGTGGACGGCACCCGGAGAAGTCCCTCTCTGTGGGAGCGAATCGGCCGTGAGGATGTATGGGGCAGGATCCGATCCCGCAGGTAGCTAGGTCCCGAGCCATGGAGCGCTTTGAAGATGATAATTAACACCTTGAAGCGCACCCGGAAGACGACAGGTAGCCAGTGCAGCTTGCGCAAGAGCGGTGTTACGTGGGCAAACCTAGAGGTGCCCATAATTGCTCGCGCGGCTGCGTTCTGGACCAACTGAAGCCTCCGGGTGCACCTCAAGGGGAGCCCCATGTAGAGAGAGTTGCAATAATCCAGTCGGGATGTCACGAGAGCATGAGTGACTGTGCGAAGGGCGTCCCGATCCAATAGGGGGCGCAACTGGCGTACCAGGCAAACCTGGTAAAACGCCCTCCTGGCCACGGCTGTCACTTGATCTTCCATGGACAGCCGGGTATCCAGGAGGACACCCAAGTTGCGCGCCCCATCCACAGGGGCAAGATGTTCGCCCCCTATGGCCAGAGATGGAATCATCTGGTTGAATCGGGCAGCCGGAAACCACAGCCACTCGGTCTTGGTCGGGTTGAGCCTGAGTCCGTTACTTCCCATCCAGATCCGCACGGCTTCCAGGCACTGGCACATCACCGCTACGGCATCGTTGGGGTGGTTTGGGGTAGATATATACAGCTGAGTATCATCAGCGTAGAGATGATACTCTACCCCAAAACCACGGATGATCTCGCCCAGCGGCTTCATATATGTGTTGAACAGGAGGGGCGAGAGGACCGACCCCTGAGGCACGCCACATGTGAGGGGTCTCGAGGTCGACCTCTGCCCTCCTGCCAACACAAATTGTGATCGGCCAGAGAGGTAGGAGGAGAACCACCGTAAAACGGTGCCTCCCACCCCCACCCCCCCAGCCGATGCAATAGGATACCATGGTCGATGGTATCGAAAGCCGCCGAGAGGTCTAATAGGACCAGGATGGAGGAACAACCCCCATCTCTGGCCCTCCAGAGATCATCGACCAACGCGACCAATGCCGTCTCGGTGCTATGCCCGGGCCGAAAGCCGGACTGGCGCGGGTCTAGATAATCAACTTCCTCCAGGTGACGGGGAAACTGTTGTGCCACCACACTCTCAACAACCTTCGCCAAAAAGGGAAGGTTGGAGACTGGACGGTAGTTGTTTAAAAGAGCTGGATCCAAAGAGGGCTTCTTAAGGAGGGGCCTCACCATGGCCTCTTTTAGGGAAGCAGGCAAGGAACCCTCACTTAAGGATGCGTTGATAACCTCTTGGAGCCAGCCTCGTGTCACCTCCCAGGATGCCAGTACAAGCCAGGAGGGACACGGGTCCAATAAACATGTGGTGGCTCGCAGTCGCCCACGTAACCTGTCCATATCATCGGAAGCAACGGAGTCAAACTCCTCCCAAACAAGATCCGCCTCGTGGCATTCCACTGGACCAGCAATGGGGGCTAACTCATTCTGTATCTGAGCGGTTTTCTCCTGCAGATAAGACACAAATTCCTCTGCTCTACCCTGTAACGGGGCTTCCCGCACCCTCTGTTGAAGGAGGGAGCGGGTCACCCTAAACAGGGCGGCAGGGCGGTTATCTGCGGATGCTATGAGAGTGGCACAATGATGGCGTTTGGCCACTCTCAGCGCCACAATGTAAGTCCTTAAATGGGCTCTTACCTGTGTCCGGTCAGATTCAGAGCGGGTAGCCCTCCATCTTCTCTCTAGGCATCTCTTGTGGCGTTTCATCACCCTTAGCTCCTCGGTAAACCAAGGAGCCAGGGTGGCTCGGCGCCACACGAGAGGCCGCAAGGGCGCGACCTGATCCAAGGCTCCCGTGGTCGCAATATTCCATGCGGCCACGAGGTCCTCCATCGGGGCGCGGGTCAGGGGTACAGGAAGTGGCCCAAGCGCCGCCTGGAACCCATCTGGGTCCATCAGGCGCCTGGGGCGGAACCAGATTGGTGACTCAGGTTCCGCCTCCCCGCGGAGACTTGTTGAGCGACGTATCCTTCTGTCGCCATGAATTCTGCAAATTCTAACTTGTAGGCTTCTGCTGCAGCCTTGTCAGAGCTGGAAGCCTCACCATGTCTAATCACACTGTGGATGCCACTTCTCCTGCGGAAGTTTTCAAACCACCCCCTACTGGCTTTAAATTCGTCACTTGTTGCACTTGTAGAGGGGCTTCTTTGCACTAAATCACTGTGCAATCTCCTGGCTTTCTCACAGATCATAGTTTCACTAACGCTATCACCTGCCAGCTGTTTCTCATTCACCCACACCAACAAACGTTTTTCCACCTCTTCCAGCACTTGCGTCCTCTGCTTGGTTAACCTTGTTACTCCTTTTGCAACATCAGCTCCTTTGATGGCGGCTTTGTTTTTCAAAATAGTCGAGATTGTTGACTTTGGCATCTTGTACTCCGAGGCCAGATCAGTCACACGAATACCACGGTCATGCTTTTCTACAATTTCCTTCTTCAGCTCAATGGTTATTTTCTTCACAACCTTGCTGTCACTTTCATTGCTCCTCCGCACTCTCTTCTTTCCACCATGCTTGCGCTGCATATCCTTGTCACCTGCATTCCCAGGTTGCACATCATCACCTGCATTCCCAGGTTGCACATCATCTCCTGCATTCCCAGGTTGCACATCATCTCCTGCATCCCCAGGTTGCACATCATCTCCTGCATTCCCAGGTTGCACATCATCTCCTGCATCCCCAGGTTGCACAACATCTCCTGCATTCCCAGGTTGCACAACATCTCCTGCATTTCCAGGTTGCGCAACATCTCCTGCATTCCCAGGTTGCACAACATCTCCTGCATTCCCAGGTTGCACATCACCACTTGCATTTCCAGTTTGCACATTGTCACCTGCATTGCTGCTCTGCACTTTCTTCTTTCCACCATGCTTGCGCTGCATATTCTTGTCACCTGCATTGCTGCTCCGCACTTTCTTCTTTCCACCATGCTTCCTGGGAGCCATTTTCGGAGTCAGGTTTTCTGTGTCGTTTTCTGTGTCTCTTTCTCTCCACGACCCTTCCTACAGGAAGTCGCAACCATGTGACAAAAAGGAAATACGTACGTAGATAAAATGTCCGCGGCTCCTGTTCGTGAACCGGAGCGGAGTTCGTGAACCCGAGCATTTTTTACGAACTTTTCTGTTCGTGAACCGAAACGGAGTTCGTGAACCGAAGCGGAGTTCGTGAACCGGAGCGGAGTTCGTGAACCGGAGCATATTTTTATGAACTTTTCTGTTCGTGAACCGAAACGGAGTTCGTGAACCGGAGCACATTTTTAGGAAAATTTCTGTTCGTAAACCGAATTGGTCGTGAACAGGCATTCGTGAACCGAGGTACCACTGTATAGATAGGTAGGTAGAGGGATAGAGAGAGAGAAAGAGAGAGAGAGAGAGAGAGAGAGAGAGAAATACAGTAGATAGGTAGGTAGAGAGAAAGAGAGTAGGTAGGCAGGTGTATTTACCCATGTGCTGGAGAAGAAAATCACTGACCACCTTTGGAACAAATCTTTGTTTCTGCAGGCACAGCACTTGACTAACGTAATTCTCATCAATCACTCTAACTAAGCAGCTTTCCAAAAGGGAAAAAAAATCCTTTTTGCACTTTGCAAACCTCCCCCAAACAGCCCATTTTTTGTGAAAACGGGCCCATTTTTTTCAAATAAAAAGCCTTGGGGGGGGCTTGCAGAGTGCTCCTGGGGGGGGGGGCAAAATGAGGAAAAATGGCCCATTTTTTCGTGAAAAGGGGCCATTTTTTGGTCAAAAAAATTGCATGCATAGCCTTATGGAGGCTTATAGAGTGCTGCTGGGGGCTGGGGGGGGGTCGCAAAAACGCCCTGTTTTTTTGCTCATTCCTGCCTTCCCCAGCCCCCAAGAGCTCTCTGGAAGCTTCCCTAAGGATATCCACATGGCCATTTTGGTGAAGGGGCGGGGTTTCAGGAGGCAAAAAATGCTGTATTTGATGTATAAGACGCACTCAGATTTTCAGCCTCTTCTTAGAGGAAAAAAGATGCATCTTATACTCCGAAAAATACGGTACTTGAGTACATTTCTGCTGGATGTATTCAAGCAGAGGTTAGATAAAATTGGGAGGGACGAGATGGCACAAAGGTTTATATGAATATTCTGCAGTGTTTTGAATTCTACAAAGCCTTGATCTAAATATAGAAGGAAAACTATTGTTTTTAAGTACTCACTGTGTATTTCAATGACCTTCTCAATGGAATGCACTGCATTAATATTTGCTGTCTGCTGTAATATTTTTTCAGGAATAGGATCAAGCTGAGATAATAAAAAATACAATTTAGAATATCACTTTTAAACTAAATAATGTACACATGATTTGAACAGTTTAGATTTAAGTAAAAATATGTGATTTGACATCCTTTGAAGTGATATCCAACTGCCATTTGTGATAATCGTCTCTCTTTCTGTTATAAAGACATTTTCAACCCTGTAATACAAGGCAGACCAATGAAATCAGTGGGACATAAGTAATGTATGACTTTATGGCATGCAGCTATCAGAAATGTAACTGAGAAAATTAAAAACATTTAGATGATTATTTTAAGTAGATTTATCTACTTTTATAAGAAACTAGAAAAATTGAGTAATTTCCCACAGGCTTTCTGCACCTTTCCCATTTGCATTGCATTCTGCACCAAACACTTAGCATATTAAGCCCTTCAAATATTGGAACACTGCTATCCCTTCTTTTCACTAGACTAGATACTGTATACCCTATTCCTGCAAACCTATTCCTGCAATTCATGTATTCTGGAGCGGTCTCCACCTTCTGGAGCCCATTTTCTGGGGTTGGCTATTCCTGCCAGCTTGGTGTTGTCTGCAAATTTGATGTTCCCCTTCTATTCCCTCATCTAAATTGTTTATGAAGATATGCAACACAGGTCAGGACAAGAAACAATGGATGGAAACTAATCAAGGAGAGAAGCCAAATACAATCTACAAGGACCGTAAAGAGGAACGTTTTTATGTTAAAATTGACTGAGTTAGATAAAAGTTTGACGGGTACTGATGAAAAACTAATTAAAAAACTTTATGGACACTTACTAGAGGTTAAGTTAGAAGAGAGGTAGTCAACCTTTTTATACCTACCACTCACTTTTGTATCTTTGTTATTAGTAAAATTTTGTAACAGCCCATTGGTTTCACAGTAATGGTGATTTATAAAATAGGGAAGTCAATTAAATTAAAAAAAGGAAAGTGGTTCAGTATCAGACAAAACCCCTACTGCCCACCATGAAAGCTGGAACGCCCACTAGAAATTGTGGTCTCAAAATTACAAAATGACAATGTCAACAGCATATAAAGAAAATTTGTATAAGATGTTTTACAGTGGCATCTATCCATGAGAATAGTAAGAATGTTCAAGAATAAATCAGAAAAGTGTTGGAAATGTCATCAGACACCGGGTTCATATTACCATATGTGGTGGACTTGCGCAGAAGCTAAAAGATGTTGGACTAAGATCCATATGTGGTTGGAGAAAATGATACAAAAACATATAGACTTTAAACCATTTATTGGGAATTATACCAGAAATATATAATAGAGATTTGAAATATTTGATTGTAAATGTTTTAACAGCAGTTGGAATTGTATTTGCAAAAAATTGGAAAAATGAGAAAATACCAATGCAGGAGGAAATTATTCAAAAAAATAATGGAATGTGTGGAAATGAGTAAATTGACATTTGAATTTAGAGAACAAGAACAATTTTACAAGGTATGGGATTTGTTTTATCAATGGTGAGATAAAAAAATCATGGTAATGGGAAATGTTGGAGAACTTTTTATATTTTAAAAATAATAGAATGATATATGTAATACTATAAGGGTTTAGCATTGTTAAACAGATTAGAATGATGTAATGGAATGATGTATGTATGATTTCAATATATAGAATATTCTGTTTAAAATGTAGAAATAATAATTGGAGTTGAACTATTGATGCAAAATTATGTTGTATGTATGAATTCAATATTTAGAATATCTTGTTTAAAAGTAAGGAATAATAATTACAGTTGAACAATTGATATATAACAATAATGTGCTTAGGTCTATCTAATGAACAATTTGTGATTCGATATATAATTTTAAGTGGTGATCATGGAAAGGCCGCACAAAATCTTGTAACCAAACGACATGCTATATGAAATGGAAGAAGGTTGTATGTGTTTTATGTTTTTGTTTGTTTAAAAATAAAAAAAATATAAAGGAGAGAAGCAATCTGCAATTAAGGAGGAAACTTCCTAACAGTGAGGACAATTAACCAGTGAAACAGCTTGTCTTCAGAAGTTGTGGGTGCTTCATCACTGGAGGTTTTTAAGAAGAGACTGGATGTCTGAAATAGTATAGGAGATGGTATTAGACGACGTCCAAAGTGTCAGCCCTGGATGAGGCCATTTTGGGACTTCAGCACTAACACACTGGAGAAGAAGGCTAGGGAGGGGGCAGTGGAGATAGTTGGGGTGTTGTAGCCAAAACAAATGTTTTCTCGTGGGAACCAAGGTGCTTGGAAGGAGGGGACAGTATCCTGATTGGACCATGTGACTGATTGTTTCGATAAAGTGACAAACTTTCACTTTTAATTAGGTGAAAACCGTAAGAATATTCAGAGTCGATTTTCACCAGCCTGTGCCAATATGACATATCCAATAAACTCATTCTTTGAGAAATATACTTGCCTCAGAGTTTTGTTTACTTGGAACCCTGACATAAGGTCCCTTCCAGCTCTATTCTGATTCTTATATTGAAGAGTACTGGGCAGAAACCCACTGCTTCCTTCCTTCCATGTAGATGTAGTTTGATTAAGGACTATATGTTGAGTGCTGTTTGTCAGTCATTTACGAATCCATCTGATGGTGATGCTGTCTATCCTACATTTTTCTAACTTACTAAGAAATAGGTTGTGGTCTACTTTGTCAAATGTCTTACTGAAATCCAAGTATACTATGTCCATAGCATTTTGCTTATCCACTAATTTAGTTCACATTCACATATATTATGAAATTTCAAATAAGTTTTGAATATTTCTGAAGTGTGCACAATCCTAGTGCTCAATAGCTGCCAGTGATAGCGAACCTTTTTGTAAGGCATGCAAAAACTGTGTGTGCACGTGCTATTGTGCACACATGCATGCCCACACCCACAATTCAATGCCTACATGTGCATGTGCGCATGACCACTGCCCTGTGCATGTGTGCACGGCCCTCTCATCGGGGGGGGGGGGAGTTTTTGCCCTCCCCAGGCTCTGGAGGCTTTCCTGAAGCCTGGGGAGGGCGAAAACTGCCTCTCCGGCCCTCCAAAAGGCTGAAAATCAGCTGACAGGCACACAGATGCATGCGTGCCAGCCAGCTGATGGCTTGTATGCCAGGAAATATGGCTGCGCATGCCACCTGTGGCCCACGTGCCATAGATTCACCATCACGGCTATATACCAAAGTATCTTAGAAAACAAGAAAAAAAATCTCAATTTCCCCCCCCAGTTTTCAATAAAACACTTTCCTGGAGTGTCTAGAACAGTGATGACGAACCTTTTTGGGCTCCTGTGCCAAAAGCAGGGGGAGCACATGGGAGGTAATGTGCTGGTGTGCCACATATATAATGCTATGCGCACAATCAGTGGCACACACATGCTTTTGTCACAGTTTTTTCACCTTCCCTAGGCTCCAAAGGCTTTCTAGGAGGAGGAGGAGGGCAAAAACAGCCCCCTGTCCGTTCCTCGCCCATACGCCCTGTGGAGGCCTCAGGAGCTTCCGTGTAGCTTCCAGAGGGCGAAAAACAGATCTATGGGGAACCCAGAAGTTTGGGAATGGTGACTTCCAATTTGTCTGTAGGGATGATTTTCGACTTCCAGATCCATCAGAGGCCTTCAGGAGGCTTCCCTGAAGGCTGCGGAGGGCAAAAAATAGTCCTATGAGCAAACCGGAAGTTTGTCCCCCAACTTCCGGTTTGCCTGTAGGGCCAGCTTCTCATGCTTTAGAGGCTTCATAGGTTCACCAACACGGATCTAGAAGATAATCACATTTGTAGTCATTGTAGTGTGATTCAGAAAAAATAATTTTCTTCCTAATTCTATAAGGGAGATGGACAGTTTTTAAATGTGATGAGATAGATAGATATTTTGAAAGGCTGCTGATCTATGATTTTTGCATAACAATCAGTCATTAATCAGCTGTTCTAAAATTAATTTGTCTCATATAGCCTAATCCCCACCATGATCAATTTGCTATGATTGTATCTTCTCACTAGATATATAACAGATGTGTGCATACACAAATACCTAAAATGGTGTATGCAATTCTACTGATTCATTATATGTCCAAATGAATCAATAACAGGTTAATAAGAGAAACTGAAGGACAAAAAGTGGAAAAACAAATAAAAGAAATGAATATGAAGAGAATGTTTTCAATCTTTTGCTCTCACAGTCATCTCTCTCTCTGTGTCTCACATACACACAGTTCAAGTAAATCAATTAGAAAGAGCTACATTGAATCTAGCTTTGATTATATAGCTCACTGTATAATTTCTTCATTTCCAATATGGATTTCTTTGCGTTGGAGTTTCTGTTTTAATCTAGTTAGTCAGTGGAAGAATTCTGAGGAAACAAAGATAAAAGATTCTTCACCTGTAAGAGTATATCTGATGATATGTATGCTGATGATACTCAGCATATGTATCATATATGATATGATGATACTGTATGTCTCAGCCCATGGTGAGTTAAGCAATACCGTGTCCTCCCTCTCACAATGCCTGGAGGCTGTTAGGGGCTAGATCGGGAGCAACAGGTTGAAACCAAACCCTACCTAGACCAAGTGACTTGCCACCTTTATCCCAAACAGACCCTGGGCATAATCTGGGGTTCTCCTGGACTCGTGACTCCTGCTCGATTCCTGGTGGTCATGGCCATGAGGGCCTTTGCGCAACTGCAGGTTGTGAATCAGTTATGGCCTTTCCTGGACCGACAATTCCTACTCACGGTCACTCATGCCCTAGTTACTTCCCATCTTGACAGTTGCTACGTGCATGGGGCTGCCCTTGAAGCTCTTCAGAGAAACTCCAGTTGGTGCAAAATGCAGCGGCCTGCATGATTTTGAGCAGACCCTGGTGTGCACATGTATCACCTCTCCTGAGGGAGCTGAATTGGTTGCAAATTTGTTTCCAGGTGCCATTCAAGGTGCTGGTTGTCACCGTTAAAGCCCTTCATGGCTTGGGATCAGGTTATCTGAGGGACTTTCTCTTGCTGGAGAAGGGAGTAAGGAATGTCCCATCCCACCCTTCTGATGGGACCCAGAATAAGATTCTTCTCTGTAGTGGCTCCCTCTTTCTGGAACATCATTCCCCCAGAGATTAGAATGGCCCCACTCTAACACTTGTCCAAAAGGCGCTGAAGATCTGGTTCTGCCAGAGGAATGCAGAGTGAGATGGAGCTCATTAAATGGCTCGTGTGATGTGTTGTTGCTGGGGCGGAATGTGTGTTATTTTATTATATTATTAATTTAATGTATGATTATTCTCTTTTATTAGCTTTATTGTTTTATATATGAGGTTTTTATATTCTTGTAAGTTGCCTTATTTTGCCATGTGTAAATAGGTGGCCTTTGGCATAGTCTCGAAGTAAAAAGCATGCAGGGGTTGCCGCTACCCTGGAGAGGAGGTTGGCCGTGGCAGTCATAGGATGGAGAGAGGCATCCTTATTTTCTCTGCCCCAAGAATGCAGTGAGTGGGCGGTGGGCAAGGCAGCAGCCTCCCTTTTGGGGGGATGGCATAGGGCTGTGGAATCACCACGTTCCCTTCCTCACAGCACACAATCTTTTGAACAAGTCTAGTGCCTGCCCCCCTTGGCACCCTCTCTGCAAGTTGTATCCAATAGAAACGTAGTGGCCTATCCCTCACTGCATGGATTGGCCCCCAGAACATGTGGCTAACAGTTCCCCATGTGAATTGCCTGGAGCAATTTGTATCATGACAAGTTGCCCGGGGTGAGGTAGCAGGAGAGTACCTTAAAAGCATAAATCTATAAATATTTTTTAAATAATAAAAAGTATGGTTAAAAATGAGAGAGGGAATTGAATAAGCAAGAGAGAAGGAGGGATTCATCCATCACCTCCAGTGTGATGATCCCCTGTTGGGCCACAAGCCATTTATCAGAGCCAGGTGTTTGGGCTCTTACAGGCGGCGACAAAGGTGGGAGACGATCTTATCTTAGCTATCATCACAGATATCTCAGACCTGAAGCTTGATTTCTATTATCAAGTCTACCATTGCCTTCTATAATGTCCTGCCATTATCCTATGGGGCAAGAAGGTGATGGCATGCTGGGGATTTTTCTGCTTGTGCTGTTGCTTAGGAATTAGGGTGGGGGACTGTCTTCAGAGATGGGACAGACTTCTTCCCAGCCAGTTTTTGCCAGTTTCCAAGGCTGGCTATCTATCTATCTATCTATCTATCTATCTATCTATCTATCTATCTATCTATCTATCTATCTATCTATTTATTTATTTAATTTGGATTTATTGACCGCCCCCTCTCTCCGAAGAGACTCGGGGCGGTGTACAAGAATTTAAGAGCATATACATATATAACAATTATAAATAATAAAACTAAATTAAATGTTTTACCCTGTGTTAAAATATCTCGTTTAAATTTATAACGTAAAAACCCGATTAGGTAATATTTACTACAACTAGGCTGGTACGGTAGATTAGGTTAGGCCAGGCCGCCTGCTGGAAAAGATGGGTCTTTAATTGTTGACGGAAGGAGAGGAGGTCCGTAGTAGATCTAAGCTCGGGGGGTAAGTCATTCCAGAGGGTTGGGCCCGCCACAGAGAAGGACCTTCCCCTGGGAGCCGCCTGTTGGCATTGCCAGGAGGACGGCACCTGGAGAAGTCCCTCTCTGTGTGAGCGAATCGGTTGAAGGGATGTGTGGGGTAGGATACGATCACGCAGATAGCTAGGACCCGTGCCATGGAGCGCTTTAAAGATGGTAATCAACACCTTGAAGCGCACCCGAAAGGCCACAGGTAGCCAGTGCAGCTCGCGCAGGAGCAGTGTTACGTGGGAGTACCTGGAGGTACCCATAATTACCCGTGCGGCCATATTCTGGACTAGCTGTAGTCGTCGGGTGCACCTCAAGGGGAGCCCCATGTAGAGAGTGTTACAGTAGTCTAGTCGGGAAGTCACGAGCGCATGAGTGACTGTGCGAAGGGCGTCCTGGTCCAATAGGGGCCGCAACTGGCGTACCAGGCGAACCTGGCAGAATGCCCCCTTGGCCACAGCCGTCACATGATCTTCCATAGACAGCCGAGTATCTAGGAAGACGCCTAAGTTGCGTGCCCGATCCACGGGGGCTAGAAGTTCACCCCCTATGGCCAGTGATGGGATCAACTGGTTGTACCGGGGCGCCGGAAACCACAGCCACTCGGTCTTGGATGGGTTGAGTCTGAGTCTGTTCCTTCCCATCCAGATCCGCACGGCTTCCAAACATCGGGACATCACTTCAACGGCATCGTTGGGGTGGTTTGGGGTAGATATGTACAACTGAGTATCATCAGCGTACAGATGGTACTCCACCCCAAAGCCATGGATGATCTCACCCAGCGGTTTCATATATATGTTGAACAGGAGTGGTGAGAGGACCGACCCCTGAGGAACCCCGCATGTGAGGGGTTTCGAGGTTGACCTCTGCCCCCCTGCCAACACAAATTGCGATCGATCTGAGAGGTAGGAGGAGAACCACCGTAAAACGGTGCCCCTCCCCCCCAACCCCTCCAGTCGATGCAATAGGATACTATGGTCGATGGTATCGAAAGCCGCTGAGAGGTCTAATAGGACCAGGATGGAGGAACAACCCCCATCTTTGGCCCTCCAGAGATCATCTACCAACACGACCAATGCCGTCTCAGTGCCGGACTGGCGCAGGTCTAGATAGTCAATTTCCTCCAGGTGACGGGGAAACTGTTGTGTCACCACACTCTCTACAACCTTCGCCAGAAAGCGAAGGTTGGAGACAGGACGATAATTGACTAATAATCCTGGGTCCAGGGAAGGCTTTTTGAGGAGGGGCCTCACCACCGCCTCTTTCAAGACAGTGGGCAAGAACCCCTCACTCAAAGAAGCATTTACTACTTCCTGGAGCCAGTCTCGTGAGACCTCCCAGGATGCCAGTACAAACCAGGAGGGACACGGGTCCAATAAACATGTGGTGGCTCTCAGTCGCCTACGTAACCTGTCCATATCGTTGGAAGTAACAGAGTCAAACTCCTCCCAAAAAGGAGTCTCAAGACCTGTCTCCGGAATTCCCCCTAGACTACTTTCCATGGAGACCATCTCGTTCCGGATCTGAGCAATTTTATCCTGCAGATATTCTCCAAATTCCTCAGCTCTGCCCTGCAGAGGGGCTTCCCGTGGCCTCTGTTGAAGGAGGGAGCGGGTCACCCCAAACAGGGCGGCAGGGCAGTTCTCTGCGGATGCTATAAGAGTGGCACAGTAATGATGTTTGGCCGCTCTTATCGCCACAAGGTAAGTCTTCAAATGGGCTCTTACCTGTGTTCGGTCAGATTCAGACCGTGTGGATCTCCATCCACTCTCTAGGCGTCTCTTGCAGTGTTTCATCTCCCTCAGCTCCTTGGTAAACCAAGGGGACTGGTGACTCGGCGCCGCAAGAGAGGCCGCAAGGGCGCGACCCAATCCAAGGCCCCAGCGGCCGAAGTATTCCATGCGGCCACTAGGTCCTCCGTCGGGGCGCGGGACAAGGTCACAGGTTCCATTAGGCGCCTGGGGCGGAACCATCTAGGAGATTCTGGTTCCGATTCCCCGCGGTGGGGTGCAGCAGTGGGAAAGTCGAGTCGGAGAAGTGAGTGATCTGACCATGACAGGGGTATGATGGCTAAATCCCCTACACCCAGATCCCTCATCCACTGGTAAGAGACAAAAATTAAATCCAGCGTGTGTCCCCCTACATGGGTGGGGCCCTGAATTACCTGGGTCAGGTCAATGGCTATCATGGAGGCCATGAACTCCCGGGCTATCTCGGATGATTCACCTGCCGATGGCAGGTTGAAGTCCCCCAAGACTATAAGACTGGGGGTCTCCACCGCCACTCCGGACGACCACCTCGAGGAGCTCGGGCAGGGCTGCTGATACATAGCAGGGAGCCAGGTACACAATCAGCACGCCCAACTGCCTCCCCAGGCCCCATCTCACATAGAGGAACTCACAACCGGTAGTCTGAGGCACAGTGGTCTCTCTCGGCTCAAGACTTTCCTTAACAATGACCGCCACCCCTCCACCCCTGCCTAGGGCCCGTGGCTGATGAAATGCACGGTAACCTGGTGGGCACATTTCCACGAGAGGTAACCCCCCCTCGTGGCCCAACCAGGTCTCCGTAATCCCCACCAGGTTCAGCTCCCCCTTTGACACAAGGTCATTAATGAGGGGGGCTTTGTTGACCACGGACCTGGCGTTACGTAGCATCAACCTAGGGCCTCGGCTCTGTGTGCCTTGACCTCCTAGATCGCGGGGGGAGAACAGATGGTTGGAGCGCGCTACCGCCTGTAGCCAGCGGCCGCGCGCCTCCATCCGGTGGTGATGTTTCTGTCTCCCATCGTCCCTACCCCTCCCCACGACCATGTTGAACTCTCAATCTGCCTCAGATTCCATTTTACTTTACTGCATCCAGTTTCTCTCAGTAAAGGTTCTTTTGATGCTTTCCTGAGGGGCTGAATGAGGCAGGTCTGGCATTAGGCAGAATCTGCAGCATGTGTGCATGCTCCACCATAGAGACCATGCACACAATGTCAGTTTAAGACAATGACCAGGAATAAGCCAAATACTGGGGGGAAGTCTCATCCTGGACTGGACCTCTCTGAATGGAAGAGGCTGGGGGCCTTAGTAATTCAAGATCCAGGTGGTCCATAGGGATTGGGAAAAAGGATGACAGGGAAGGAAGTTCCAAGGGAGTGACCCTCACTCGTGGTAGCCGTGGAACCCAGCATCAGAAGTGGCAACTGGAGCTGGAAGAATTCGAGAATGTTGTGAAGGCAGGCAAAAACTGACAATGCTGACCTGATGATGGAGCAAGCAAACTCAGGCAGAGGACAAAATGGGAGAGTGTTGCCAATAGCTACCATGTCGATAGCCACCATGTTGGGTGCCTCACAACCACAGCTTCAGGACCAGCACCAAAGGGGGGCACCAGAACTACATTACCAGCAACGACAGCCCCAAACAGAAGAAATAATTGATAGACCCATCACTTGGGGTGAAGTTTGATGGGGACCATCAATCTCAGAAAATTAGAATATTACATGCAATCATTAAAACAAGGTGTCAGGCCTGCTTCCATCATTAACCAAGAAAGACTACACTCAAACCCATTTTGAAGTTTTAAGGTTACTTTTACTGATTATGAAAGGACAGCAGCGAAAGTCAAGCAAGGAATGAGATAATTGGGCGCGAAGCATACATATCAAAGCATTACCCATCCCCTATACCCCATGACCCCCAGTCATGGGGGTGCTCCGCAAGCAATAAAGCGGAGGCTGACACAAGGATTGTACATAGAACAATATTGGACCTCTGAAAAGTATAAGCATGCATATGTACTCAGTACTTGGTTTGGGCCCCTTTTGCAGCAATTACTGCCTCAATGTGGCGTGGCACCTCAGCAGTGCCACAGGCTGATAGCTTTCATGCCATTGAGGCAGTAATTGTTGCAAACCAAGTACTGAGTACATATGCATGCGTATACTTTTCAGAGGTCCGATGTTGTTCTATGTACAATCCTTGTTTTATTGATTGCATGTAATATTCTAATTTTCTGAGATTGTGGATTTGGGGTTTTCATGAGCTGTATGCCATATTCATCACAATTATGACAAATCATGGCTTGAACTATCTTGCTTTGCATGTAATGAGTCTTATCTCATATATTGGTTTCACCTTTTAAGTTGCATTACTGAAATAAATGAACTTTTGCATGATATTCTAATTTTTCGAGTTTCACCTGTATATGAAAGAGGATCTGACCTGGGGCATTCACATTGCAGCATTGGTCAAAAGAGCCCACCAGAGATTATACTATCTGAGACTTCTCAGGAAACAACTGAATGAAAAACTGTTGATGGCCTTCTACCATCTGCACCACAGAGAGTATTTTAACGTCAGCTGCTTCAAAGATGGGCTGAATGACATTTACAACATTTGCATTTCAAGCCCCCTCCCCCCAACCGACATCAGAACAACCACGGACTTCCGCTCCTTCCGTCTGAAATTGAAGACACATCTTTTCCGTTTGGCCGGCCTTGGTTAGCCTCTCTCTACAGGGTTTAGCTGTTTTTTAATTGGGTATTTTAGTAGATTAAGGGGATTTTAGCACAGGCTTATATTTAATTTTTTCTTAATTGTATGTGTATATTGTATTGTGGTTTTAGTTTCCCTGTGCACCGCTCCGAGTCCCTATGGGGAGAGGAGCGGTCTATAAATTTAATTATTATTATTATTATTATTATTATTATGGCTGGTATGTGGAGATCGCCCAGGTGCACAACAAATATCGCCTGAGGTGAGGATGGAAGAAATCATCTCTGGAGAAGAAGGAGCTGTTGAAACTGCAGAAGCCGCAGCTATACTCAACTGCTTGCTTCAATTGCAGTCAGGAGGGGCATCAGGTGGCAGAGTGCAAGACCAGGAGATCGGTCACCCCCAGTCCCCCTAGGAATGACACTGAACCATCTCAGTGGATCCGAGAAACAATGCTTTTGGTTTTGGGGTGGGATATCATCTGTACGCTGATGATACTCAGTTGTACATATCCACCCCAGACCACCCCAACGATGCCGACGAGGTTATGTCCCGGTGCTTGGAGGCCGTACGGATCTGGATGGGTAGTAACAAACTCAAGCTCAACCCGTCCAAGACTGAGTGGCTGTGGCTTCCGGCGCCCCGGTTCAGCCAGATTATTCCAACTCTGGCAATTGGGGGCGAAACACCGGCCCCAGTGGAGAGGGCGCGCAATTTGGGTGTCCTCCTGGACTCCCGGCTGTCTATGGAAGATCATGTGGCAGCCGTGGCCAGGGGGGCGTTTCATCAGGTACGCCTGATGCGCCAATTGCGTCCCTTACTGGACCGGGGTGCCTTACGCACAGTCACTCAAGCACTCGTTACCTTTCGACTCGACTACTGTAATGCTCTCTACATGGGGCTTCCCTTGAGGTGCACCCGAAAGCTGCAGCTAGTCCAGAATGCAGCCGCGCGGGTGATTACGGGAGCGCCTAGACACTCCCACATAACACCTATCCTGCGCGAGCTGCACTGGCTTCCTGTGGTCTTTCGGGTGCGCTTCAAGGTTTTAACGACCATCTTTAAAGCACTCCATGGCTCGGGGCCTAGTTACATGCGAGACCGCCTCCTGCCCCATACATCCCTCAGACCGATACGCTCCCACAGAGAGGGCCTCCTCAGGGTGCCGTCGGCTGGACAATGCCGACTGGCGACACCCAGGGGAAGAGCCTTCTCTGTGGCGGGACCAGCCCTTTGGAACGACTTACCCCCTGAACTCCGCACCATCTCCGACCTCCGCCTCTTCCGCAAGTGTCTGAAGACACATCTATTCCATCTAGCCGGCCTAGCGTAACCTCCATTACTGACTCCTAGATAGTTTTAAATTTGGGATTTTTAATTCGGTTTTAGCACGGGATTTATTAGAATATGTTTTTTTAAAAATTTTATTATGTTTTGTATGTATTTTAACATTCCTGTGCGCCGCCCTGGGTCCGCTTGGAGAAGGGCGGGGTATAAATATAATAAATAAATAAATAAATAAATAAATAAATAAATAAATAAATAAATAAATAAATAAATAAATAAATAAATAAATAAATAAATAAATAAATAAATAAATAAATGCTGAAGGGAATGGAGGTCATCAGGTTCTCCTCGACTCCCAAAATTGGCGAAGAAACTCTGATCCAATGGCCAGGGACTGAGCAACAATGACCAAGACTTGGTAAGTGGCCCATTACACCAGTAACAGTTCCCATAGAGTTAATTATCCAATTGGCAGGCCAATTGGAAAGCCAATCTATAAGCCCTCAGACTACACTAGTTGCCTGGTTAACCCAGCCCTAGCAATTTTATTTTATCTTATAACCCAATACAAATGTTAAACTATATATAAAAAAGAAAAGTTTAAATGCTTGTTTGCACCCAAACCTGTCTTAAAATACCCAGATCTGACCGTCCCATTTGTCATCCAGGCAGATGCTAGTGATGTGGCAGTGGTGACTGTACTCTTACAGCGGAACAAGCAAGGGAACTTGCAGCTGTGCACCTACACCTCTCGAGATAACTATTAGAGACGGAGTGTAGCTAGGCAGTTTGGGAGAATATCACTGTGTGCTGGGAACTCTTAACATGGAGGCACTTCCTTGAAGGGAGCAAGGTGCGGTTTGAGATATGAACCGAACATTCTCTTATTCATTTCCCAAACACCAAAATCTGGAAGACTGGTTTCTCTTGTCTTATTTGTTAAAATTTAAATAGCTATGAATATCAAAAATACCTGTTTTGGGCAAAGATACAAAAAATAGTTGTATCCAGTAGTGATATTTCCTATTTTTTCTCTGGCACTTCCTAAATGAAGCATTTGGGACCCATAATGTTTCTCACAGTATGGGAGAGCTGAACCAGTGGAAAACAGGATGAATGAAAGAAGGAATGTTAAATGGAAAAAAGTAAAGTGAGAATAAACCCACAGAACCTGAACTGTCAGGTTCTGAAATAAAATGCCAATATAATCCTAGTAGGGTGAAGGAAAATGAACTAAGGGAAAAACTGGAGCTGGATCTATTTAGGAACTACTTTCCAATGATTTGCTTTGGAATTGTGATTTGGTACAAAATTCTTGTTTCAAAGACACCAGAATGAAGAAATATATCTACATCATGATATATTTAAAAATAAACTGTCAATTAATGAGAAACATAAATTGCATTTTTACTTCTACCTCATTTCCTAGCAAAGCAGAAACACATGCTTCAGATGCATCACAAATGGCTGTTAGGTCATGACCTCCTTCAAGAGCCAGAATGATCCGTCCTCCAGCCAGCCCCATAAGCTGTTTGGTGAGGTATCCAAAGCCTGAGAAAAAGCAAAAAAGAATAAGGTGCAAGACAGGGGTGGGTTCTAGCAGACTTTACTGCTGGTTTGCTTGTGCGTGCAGTTCAATTAAAATTGTTCTGCACATGTGCAGAACTTAAAAACAAGATGGTGATGCCAATGGTGCCAACTGGTTTGGGGGCGTGACAGGCCATACCTCAACTGGTTCAGCCGAACCGGTAGGAACCCACCTTTGGTGCAGAATAAGAATAAGTACAAAAAATAATTCATCTGAAAAATCAGAAATATGTCAAATCATTGTCTCCATTTTCAAACCTATTCCCATGATGATAATATACATAGTCTGCTTCAAATTGACTAGGATTAATTTGAATTTTAATGCAGATATAATCAATTCATTTTTGAATCTATATGAAAATCAGTGCTCTCATATATTAAAAAATATTTTCAAAAAGATGTGCTTTGTTTACAGCCCAGAATTTTTAGACATGGGTATATTAAGGAAGTATATCACAAAATGCATGCAGTAAAATAATGCATATTTGGAAATATTATAATACTGAAATTTTGTAAGTATGTAGCCTGAGATATTTAATAAATTTGTGGCATGTATGATAAAATAAACTTTCATGAGTTAATCCAATGTGCCAATCTCTGACTCTCTAATCTGTGGATAGGAAAAACTTCCCACAGAAATCACATTTTTCTCCCCCTCCCTTCACAGAGTGGTCTGGTGATTCATTGTTTTCAATGTGTATTTCTCCACTGTATGTCTACTTATTCTCTTATAATCCCTTCCTCTCCAAGAATGTAAATACTAACTTTTAAAGAACTATCCTAGAGCTGAGGTGAGCATTCCAAAGAGTGGGGGAGTGGGGAAATGTCACAGTCACAGCCCCAGTTAACAACCACTTCACTTAACAAAAGAGCTGCTGATCCCAATTGTGGTTGCAAAATAAGTACTAACAGTACCATTTTTGTCTTTTGTGATATCACTCAAATTCCATACAGAGTGAGATGAGAACAGTGATTGCTAAATTTGAAGCTGAAAGATCCTAAATGTAAATATAGAAACAAATGTATATGAAATTTAACAGTCTTAAAGAACTTACATTTTGCCGATAGATTATATCCCCCAAGGGGTGCAGGATGACCTTCAACTGCATCAAAACCTGATGATACCAGTATGACATCTGGAGCAAATTCATGAGCAATAGGCATTACTATTGTTCTGCATCATGAATAGCCAATCCCCAAAAGAAAAAAAGGCAGAAAACAGATTACTGTACCTCACCAAGATACTGAACTATTCGGTTTTCTTCTTCACTGGCATTTTCAACACAAATAAAAAATAAAGAAAGTGTGAGAAAAGAACTAGAGAAAATGCTAAAGCTACAAACAAACACTGTAGCTTATACTCTAAAGCAGAACTTCTGAAGTTTACCATTTTCCTTTATAGCTATAGAAAAAATGTACATTGATCTACAAATTTATGAATAGTTGCCCAGAAAAAGGGCATTGGTACCTACCTGATATGCCTCTTCTAATAAGGTGGAGATAGGCATTGTCCATACTCTGATTGGACTGAGTCTGATTACTAACTAATTAAACCCCTATATAGCCTGCCCTTGTGAGTGACTCCACCCAGCTTTCGGCGAAGAGAACAAAAGACAGACTCCACGTGTTATCCAAAACAAAACTCAACTTTAGTAACCACAACAATTCTCAAACATTTCGCTCTTGTCAATAACAGAAATCCTCCCAACAGTAGTAAGGAACAGTCATCCCCTGGGCCGGGGCTGGATGCTATCTCCACCTTATTAAGAGAGGTGTATCAGGTAGGTACCAACACCCTTTCTCAATAAGGGTTGAGATAACATCCATACCCAAGCCATATTGCCCTTAAGGGTGGGCCGTAGACTGTTCTGAACCTGATCCACCAGTCCAAACAGCTTGCAGGACCCTTCGGCCAAACTAGCCTTGGATGACACAAACTAATGCAATTTGTAATTGTTAATGAAAGATGAAGGAGAAGCCCATGCAGCTGCCCTGCAAATTCCATCCAGGGAAGCCTGTGTTGTCCATGCCGTTGTGGTGGCCACACTCCTTGTAGAGTGGGCTGTTACCCCTGCTGGAACCGTCTCCCCATGAGACTCATATGCTGAGATTATGCAATGTCTGACCCATCTGCCTATGGTCACCACCGAGACTTTTTGACCCAGGGAAGAGGAAACAAAAAGGGTTTCTAATTGCCTGGTTGCCACCATGCAATGAATGTATACCTTTAGAGCATGATGCACATCTAACTTGTGCCATCAACATTCCAACCGATGTCTAGATATGGGACAAAATTCTTGTTTCAAAGACACCATGCGCAGATGGGCCGCCAGGACTGCCAATACCTTAGTAAAGATTCGGGGCGCTGAAGAAAGGCCAAATGGCAATGCTCTGTATTGATAATGACAAGAATAGTAACAAAAACGTAAAAACTGATGGTGCTCCTCAGGATGGGTACGTGTAAATACACCTCTGTGAGGTTGACTGAAGTAAGAAAATCCCTTTCTCGAATCCCCTCCAGAATGGTGGTTAAAGAATGCATCTTAAAATGTAAAACTTAATATAGTTGTTCAACCTCTTCAAATCAAGAATGACCCTCCACTCCCCACCCCCTCCAAGGATTTGGGTATGACAAATAGAATGGAATAGAAACCCTGGCAGACTGCATGGCTCAATTTCCAGCAAATGCTGCATAGCTGACTGCATAAGGATCCGCCTCTGTGGATTGCTAGAAACAGGACAACGAAAGAAGAAACTTGGGGGAATGGAAACAAACTCCAAGGTCAGACTGAACCTGACCATGGCCCTAACCCAGGCATCCGTAGTCGTGGCTTCCCACTGGTCAGCAAAATACCATAACCTGCCTTCAATGGCAAACTGGCCTTGAGAGGGACTATGATCTGCGGTAGTATCGGTTACCGCCTCCCCAAAAGGCGCATTTAGACTGGTTCCCTCTCTGCTGCCTGTATTGTTGTTGTCTTGGTCACTGATTGAAACCTCCCTGTGGGCAAAACCCTGAGGTAGAATACTGAGTGTGCCAGAACAAGCTCCCATATTCCAGAGCCCAAAAGGCCTGCCTCCTAGGGTATGGCGCGGGATGGGAGAATCCCTTTTTGGGGTTAGAGGGAAGTACTTTACGTTTATCCTTACCTCGATTAATAAAGGAGTCAGAGAATCCCCAAACAGGGCAATCCCCTTATATGGCTCAGATGTCAGACGCCATTTATGTTTTACATCTGTTTGCCACTGTTGCAGCCACAAAAGTCAGTATGAGGCTATCGATGATGCCATTGCCCTGGAGGCAAACAGGGTGGCATTCAAAGTGGCGTCCGAAGTGAACTGCACTGCTGCTGCAATTTTATTCAAGTCCTGATGAGCCCTAGAATCACCAGCCGGGATTCATTCTTGCAGCTGTTGCAGCCAGCAAAGACTAGAATGGAAGAAGAACGAGGCTGTGGTCGAGGCCTTCACGGCCCATGCGGCCGTCTGTCCTCCAGCTTGAGGATGTCCTCCTCTGCTCTCGGCACAGGGCAATGATGGGGAGGTTAATGGTAGGCCACAACAGCACCTGGTCGAAAGTCTTGGTGACGTTATAGAAACATCTGTCATTGGCTGACGGGGCTGGACGGGACATTGGAGAAGACCACTGCCATTGAATAGTGTTGACGAACAGTTGCGGAGCTGGGATGGTATTGATCTTGTGGTCAGTAAACCAAAACACTGGTCAACTGAGACTGTGCCAGAGGGTCGGGATTTGCTATCTGGCCACCGATTTTGGAGGCAGCCTTGGCCTTGCACAATAAAGGAGTGAACAAATTGAAAAAACCCAGTGTAGGAGGGCTTGTCAGGAATGGGCCCTTTCTCCTCTGACAGGTTGGCACATCCCTGATCTCCCCCTCTTCCAAGGCAGGGGAAGGGCAGGAGTCGGATTCAGATGGCGGAAGATGAGCCGCACTCATGGGGGACACCCTCGCTCGGGATGTGACTCAAGGAACCTCTGCCTGTGACCCCAAGGCCTTTTCCTTTAACCCTGCCGCTATGCCCTGTTATAATGTCTATAATGTCTTGGAAGCCAGATGACATGGCCGACATGGCACACAGGGTATACATGGCCACTATAGGGGTCAAATGGTCTTCCAAGTGAAGGCCAGCAACAGTCGGGGTAAAGGTGGCCTTGGCACCCCTACCTTGTGGACGAGGCCCGGAACTGCCCCAAAGCTCCGATGTATTGATTGGCAACATCGGGCTGAATGGCCCCTGGCTCACCTCCAGTTACAGCAGGGGTAATGGGTCTGACTGGGTCGGAGCCCGTGCCTCTTTGTCTGAACGGTGCTGGGGTAGCATCAGTGTCTCCAAGTGTTTGCTCTTTGCTGGGGCCCTTGGAGGACTTTTTGGCCTCTGAACTCTTGCTCCCAGAGGAGGAGCTCTTATGAGAGGTACTGGACTCCTGGGAGGTAGCTGACCCAGAGGGGAAAAGGTGCCCTGAGCCAGTCTCCATCGTGCTCTTCCTGGCGTCTGAGGCAAGCTCAGGGACGCTGCTGTCGGCCATGCTGTCTAGGGCAGGCAAGTGCGGGAGGAAATTGTGGCCATGGTCCCTTGCTGTTAGTCCTGGCTCTACCCCTCACCTAAAATGGCATTCATGCCTTTTCTTCTGCGTTCCTGGCCTTGCTGAGTGGCATCGAGCCTGTCGATGTGACACCAGTTCACTCAACTGCTCCGCACTTTGCCTGTGGCTCTGCGGCTCACTGAAGTGCTCTGTGCTGCTGCGCTGTCACTTCAAGTCGGGCGGCTGCCGCACGTCTCGCCAGCGCTTGCAAAATTGGCTTTTTGCACCACCCCACCACTGTGTGGCTATCAGAACTTTTTAAATTTCTGAGGCCGTCAAAGGCGAGGGGGAGATGCTGACCCACGGCCGGCAGTTACATCCCAATATCTTTCTCCTCCCCTTAATTGCACATCAGAAGGGCCGAAGGGAACAGTGGGTTCCTTGTCAGTGCAAGATAGAAGGCATGCACACGCAGCCTGTGGGCAGCAGCCCTGTGGCCCACAGGTATCAGAGGCCCTGCAATCGCAATCTGAGTACTCACAGTCAAATCAATAACAGGAATTTCAACTTTCAAGTTCAGTCATGTAACTATTCTGAGGTCATCGTAGAAAACAGTACTGCTAAAGGATAACATGGCTCCCAGAGTGGACTGAGTCAAAGGCTGGATGGAGTCACTCATAAGGGTTATAGGGGTTTGGTTTTGGTTGGTTTTAGTTTTATTGGACTTATATGCTACCCTTCTCCCAAAGGACTCAGGGCGGCGTACAACATAAAAACACATATTACAAAAATTAAAAAATGATTAAATAAGAAATTCAATAACCCAATCGACAATTTACAATTTAAATTTAAAATTAAGTTAAAATTGACAATTAAAATTAATAATTTATTCAGGCCAGGCCGGCTTGCTGAAAAAGCCAACTTTTTAGGGTGCGACGGAAGGACTGGAGAAATTATCCGAAGCTTCGGGTGCAGTTCATTCCAAAGGGAAGACACTCCCAAAGAGAAGGCTCTCCACCTAGAGAGCCTTCTGCCTGGCTGATGGCACCCTGAGGAGGCCAACTCTGTGGAATCGTACTGGATGGTGGGAGGCGACCGGTGGCAGTAGGTGATCTCGCACCTGATCACCCTGGGCCTATGCCATGGAGTGCTTTAAAGATCATAATTAGCACCTTGAATTGCACCTGGAAGACAAGTGGAAACCAGTGCAAGCCTCCTAGAAGGGTGTAACATGGCACCATGACAACCTGCGCGGCCGCATTCTGGACCAGCTGGAGCCTCTGGGTGCTCTTCAAGGGCAGCCCCATGTAGAGTGTGTTACAGTAGTCCAGGTGAAAGAGCATGAGGGCGTGAATGACTGTGCACAGGGCATCCCGATCCTGAAAGGAGCGCAACTGCCATACCAGGCAAACCTGGTAAAAGCCCCCCCTGGTCACAGCTGTGAGGTGTTCTTCTAAACTAAGCTGTGCATCCAGGAGGACTCCCAGATTGTGGGCCCTCTCTGAGGGGACTAAAATTACTCCCCCTATCATCAGAGATGGTATGTGATGCACAAATCGGGATGCCAGGTACCACAGCCACTCAGTCTTGGAGGGATTGAGCTTGAGTCTGTTTGTCCCCATCCAGATCTGCACAGCCTTCAGGCACCGGAAGATCATGTTGAGGACATCGTTGGGGTGGTTAGGGATAGAGATGAAAAGTTGGGTATCATCAGCATACTGATCAGCATACCCAAAACCATGGATGATCTCGCCCAGTGGTTTCATATATATGTTGAACAGGAGGGGCGAGAGAACCGACCCCTGGGGCACCCCAGAAGTGAGGCGCCTCAGAGTTGATCTCTGCCCTCCAGTCAACACGAACTGCGATCGATCTGAGAGGTAGAAGGAAATGGTGCCCCCCCACTCCCAACCCCCCGAGTCGTTGCAGTAGGATACCATGGTCAATGGCCGAAAGGTCTAATAGGACCAGGACAGAGGAGCAACCCCTGTCCCAGGCCCTCCAGAGATCATCAATCAACGCGACCAGTGCAGTCTCTGTGCTGTACCTGGGCCTAAAACCTGACTGAAATGGATCCAGATAGGCAGCTTCATCCAGGTACTGGGGAAGCTGACGTGCCACCAAACTCTCAACAACATTTGCTACAAAGTGAAGTTTGGAGACCGGACGATAGTTGGCTAAAGAAGCTTGGTCCAGGGAAGGCTTCTTAAGGAGGGGCCTCACCACCGCCTCCTTCAAGGCAGTGGGAAAGAACCCCTCTCTCAATGAAGCATTGGTAATTGCCTGGAGCCAGCCTCGTGTCACCTCCCGGGAAGCCGAAACTAACCAGGAGGGACACGGGTCCAGCACACAAGTGGCAGCACTAAGTCTTCCCATAATCCTGTCCATGCCCTTGGGAGTCATAGGATCAAACTCATCCCAGATAGTCTCCACAAGACTAGACCCCATCGACTTGACCAAATCCACCCAGTCAGAGTTGAACCCTGTCTGAATCTGGGAGATTTTGTCCTGCAGATACTGGACAAATTCCTCAGCCCTGCCTGGCAAGGGGTCTTCCCCAGTTCCTTGATTAAGTAAGGAACAGGTCACCCTAAACAAGGCAGCTGGGGATGCAATAAGAACAGAAAAATGTTCCCGTTTTGCTGCTTTTATTGCCACTAACATAAGAACATAAGAACATAAGTATAGCCTTGTTGGAACAGGCCACAGCCCATCCAGTCCAGGATTCGGCCTGGCCTAACCTACTGTACTTAGCCTAGTTTTTAGCAGAGAAATTTTACATTGGGCTTTAGGGATCAGTTTTTTAATGGGGTAAAATGGCATTGAGAAATATCCTGCCTATCTCTCCATCCCGGAGGGTGTCTTAGGCATCCATAATGATAGCCATGGATACCCTTGTTCTCCATGAACTCATCTAATCCTTTCTTTAAGGTGTCGAGGGTGACAACTGTCACCACTTCTTCTGGCAGGGAGTTCCATAGACCAGTGATCCTCTGGGTGAAAAAGTGCAATAGGGAAAACAGTTTTTCCTTTTCTACTTTGTCCACACCGTGCATGATTTTATAGACTTCAATCAGGTCACCTCCCAGGCGCCGTCGTTCTAGAGTGAAGAGGCCCAGCCGTTGCAGCCTCAATGGTAAGGAAGGTGTTCCAGCCCCCTAATCATTCTGGTTGCCCTCCTCTGCACCTTTTCCATTTCCATAATATCCTTCTGAAGGTATGGTGACCAGAACTATACGCAATACTCCAGATGGGGCCACACCATAGATTTAGGAAAATGACATTTGTTGACTTATTTTCTATACCCTTCCTAATGATCACTAGCAATGAGTTTGCTTTTTTCACTGCTGCGGCACACTGTGTTGACACCTTCATTGAGCTGTCCATCAGGACACCAAGATCCCTTTCCTGGTTAGTTGCAAGGAGTTCAGACCCTTGCAACTATCCTTTAAGATGGTTTCCATCACTTTACCTGGGACACTTGTCAAGCTGACCGGTCGGTAATTTCCTGGATCACCTCTGGATCCTTTTTTGAAGATAGGTGTTATATTCGCTACATTCCAGTCAGCCGACACAAGGCCTGATTTGAGGGAAAGATTATATATTTTGGCAAGGACATCAGCAATTTCGTCTTTAAGTTCCTTGAGAACTCGTGGATGGATGCCATCTGGTCCTGGTGATTTGTTAGTGTTTAGTTTAACAAGACATGCAAGGACCTCCTCCCTGGTTATTTCTATCTTTGTAAATTCCTCAGTTTCCCTCCCTACGAAGATAGCCTCTGTTTTGGGCACGGCTGCAGGAGCTGGGTATGTTTAGTTTGATGAAGAGAAGGACCAGGGGAGACATGATAGCAGTGTTCCGATATCTCAGAGGGTGCCACAAAGAAGAGGGAGTCAAACTATTATCCAAGGCACCTGGGGGCAGGACAAGAAGCAATGGGTGGAAACTAATCAAGGAGAGAAGCAACTTAGAACTAAGGAGAAATTTCCTGACAGTTAGAACAATTAACCTCTGGAACAGCTTGCCTCCAGATGTTGTGAATGCACCAACCCTGGAAGTCTTTAAAAAGATGTTAGATAGCCATTTGTCTGAAATGGTATAAGGTTCCTGCCCACGCAGGGGGTTGGACTAGAAGACCTACAAGGTCCCTTCCAACTCTGCTATTGTATTGTATTGTATTGTATTGTATTGTATTGTATTGTATTGTATCTCTGTCTTCTTCAGTAAATACTGAAGCAAAGAATTCATTGAGTCTTTCTGCAATCACTTTCCTCCTTAATAATCCCTTGCCTTCCATTGTCATCTAATGGTCCAATGGCCTTCCCAGTTGGGTTCTTACTTCTAATGTACTTAAAGAAGTCCTTGTTATTTCCTTGAGTGTTTTTAGCTAAAAGCTCCTCAAAGTCTTGCTTTGCTTTCCTGATTATTCCTTGCATTTGTTCTGCCAGAATTTATGTTTCTGCCTGTTGTCCTCCTTTGGAGAAGCCTTCCATCTTTTAAATGAGCTTTTCTTGCTTTTGATCACTTCCCGAACAGCTCCTGTAAGCCACATCGGAGTCCTCTTGAACCTGGCAGTGCCCTTTTTCCTTTTAGGTATACATTCCAATTGGGCCTCTGTTATTGTTTTTGCGAGCAGCCTCCATGCCTCATGGAGTGTTTGGACTTTCTCAATTTCCCCTTCTTTTTTACTAGTTTCCTCATCTTCGGGAAATTTCCTTTATGAAAATTTAAGGTCTCTGTGTTAGATTTTATCGGTGATTTGCAGTCTATGATTAAGTTAAAAATAATTGTGTTGTGGTCACTGTTCCTTATTGGATCAGTCACATTAACATTTTGCACCAGATCCTGTATATTGCTCAGAACCAAGTCAAGGATTCTTGTACCTCTAGTTGGGTCTTCAACCACCTGTTCCAGGGAACAATCATTTAGCATATCTAGGAACTTTATCTCTTTGTCATGTGCTGAACAACAGTTCGCCCAGTCTATGTGAGGGTAATTGAAATCCCTCATTATAACCAGGCTACCCTTTTTGGATGCCTCCTTTACAACATTCCCCAACTGCCAGTCTCTCTCAGGGGCTTGAGTCAGAGGCCGATAACATATGCCTACTGTTAGACCATTCTTTTGGCCTGATAGTCTTATCCACAGAGTTTCTAGTGGTGACTCTAAATCACCTCAATATGCCAATTCGTATGACTTTATCTCTTCTTTGACATACAAGGCTACACCACCTCCTGTTTGCCCCTTCCTGTCCTTCCTGTACAGTTTGTAGCCTGGGATGACTGTATCCCATTGGTTATCATCCGTCCACCAGGTTCCAGTGATACCAATAATATCAATATTTTTGTCTATTGCTAAGTATTCCAGCTCCCCTATTTTGTTCCAGAGGCTTCTGGCATTTGCATGCAGGCCATTTATATATACTTTTCTGATGCAGTCTTTTGAGTCCAGTTGCATCCTTAGACTGCTTCTTGCATCCTTCTGCTAGAGTGCTGGTGACTGGCTCCTCACTCTGCTCAGTAATTATTGCATCCTCCTCACTACTCAAGTAAACACTTGAGCTGCTTGACCTTCTCTTCTAGCAGTGCAACCAGCTTGCACTTACTGCAGGTGTAGTTCTCCACGCGCTTGGGCAAAATCAGAAACATGGCACAAGTGTTGCAGATAACTCCAGCTGTTCCCTCAGACTCCATTTTAACGATTGCAGTATTCAGTGCTCACTTGTTCCTGTTGGTTTGGCTCTCCTCAGCAGCAGCTCAGACAGAAAAGGTTGGAATGGCAGTCTTCCGGGCTGGCCCCGTTCGGCACAGTAAGCCACTACTTACTGTTCTTTTTTGTGTCTTTAAATCCCCCCTCCAAAAGCACCTCCAATCAGCTCCAGGAAAAGTTCAAATGAGTTCACTAAGTAGGACTTAATGTGAGTTCTTACTAGTGTTTGATCGGATTCGGACCGACTGGCCCTCCAACCACTCTCTAGGCATCTTTTCTGGTGCTTCATCTCCCAGAGCTCCTCGGTGAACCAAGGAGCTACCCAGATCAGCACCGAGTCAGAGACCGCAAAGGCACAATGAGGTCCAAGGCCCCTGCGGTTGCCCTATCCCAGGATTCCACTAGGGCCTCGGTCGAGCTGTGAGCAAGGGGCTCAGGAAAAGTCCCAAGCTCCATCAGGAACCTTTCGGGATCCATCAGGCACCTGGGGCGGAACCATCTAATTGGTTCTGCCTCCCTGTGGCAGAGGTAGCAGAATGAAAATGAAGCCTGAGGAGGAAATGATCAAACCATGACAAGGGTTGGATAGAAATATCCCCTAAATCTAGATCATTCATGCACTGTCCAGAGACAAAAATCAGATTGAGTGTGTGTCCCCTGTTATGAGTGGGGTCTTGAAATAACTGAGTTAGTTCCATAGCCCTTATGGAAGCCATGAACTCCCGAGCTAACTCGAATGTCTCACCAATGGAAGGCAGATTGAAATCTCCCAAGACCCTAAGCCTGGGGAAATCAATCGCCAACACATCCAGCAGCTCAGGCAGGGCCGATGAAACACGGCAGGTAGACAGGTACATAAGAAAAAGGCCCATCTGAACTCCAAGGCCCTACTTCACAAAAAGGGACTCACACCCACCTATCTGAGGCACAGTGACCTCCCGAGGTCCAAGACTTTCCCTAATAACCACCGCCACCCCCCCTGCCATGAGCTCTCGACTGATGAAATGCCCAGAAACCTGGTGGGCATAATTCAATGAAGGGAACACCCCCCTCATGGCTGAACTAGGTTTCCGTAATACACGCCAGGTCCGCTGTCCCCTCTTGTATGAGATCATAAATGAGGAGAGCCTTATGTACCATGGACTTGGTGTTAAGCGACACCAGCTAGCGACCAGGGTGTTATTATCCCGAGCACCCAGGGGTGTAAGAGGGGCAATGAGGGTCAGAACACGCGATCGCTCTTAAACAGCCATCCGGCGTCTCCCGGGCATGCCCCTCTCACCTACAGTAGAGATAGTAAACCTCCCAATGGAATGGCTTAATGTCTCCCCCGGAATCCCAACCCTTCCCAGCACTCCCGACCCGCACCCATTAATTAGCTTTGGCCTGTGTCCTGGCAGACTACCCCCCAATCCGAACCATCCAAATCGACCCCCCCCCTTAAGATTTGATTTTTTTAAAAACAATTTTTATTTTTATTTTTAAACAAACACAAACAAATATAACAAAAAACAAAAAACATAAACTCCATCTTCTATTACAAATTGTAGAAAATGTGTCGGTTGGTTACAAACTGTGCATCTCTTCCATAGTCATATTCATATCAAATCACATATTTTAGTTCAAATATATTTATATATATTACAATTATTATACCTCAACCTTCATTTGACTATCTTGTTTCCAGCCATTGATAAAATTTATTCCAAATTTCATAGAATTGTTCACTGTCTTGCTCTCTAATTTCAAATGTTAATTTACTCATCTCTGCACATTCCATAATTTTATAAATAATTTCTTGCTGTGATTGTCATTTGTCATTTCTCCAATTTTTTGCAAAGACGATTCTAGCGGCTGTCAAAATATTCACAATTAGGTATTTCAAATTTTTGTCAAATGTTTCTAAAGTAAGTCCAAGCAGGAAGAGTTCGGGTTTGAAATCTATATGTTTTCCTGTTATTTTCTCCAACCATGTGTGGATCATACTCCAATAATTTTTGGCCTCCGAGCAAGTCCACCACATATGGTAGTAAGTACCAGGCGTCTGATGGCATTTCCAGCATTTTTGGGATTTGTTCTTACTCATTTTTGAGATTCTTGAGGGTGATAAGTGCCACCTGTAGAACATCTTGTATAAGTTCTCTTTGTAGGCTGTTGACATCGTCATTTTGTAATTTTGTGTCCACAATTTTTGCCACTTATCTAAGTCGATCCCATGCCCGAAGTTTCCCCCCCATGTTATCATTGTTTCTTTCACTTGCTCTTCCTGGAGTTTAAACTCTAATAAGTAGGCATAGAGTTTTTTAATTATTTTTTCGTCGATGCCTGTTAATATTTTGTCTAATTCCGTCATTTTGTCATAAACCCCTCCTTTTTTTTGATCTTCCTTATATCTTGAATGTATTTGTGTGTATGTATACCAATTAATATCCATTCCTTCTTGTTTTAGTTCCTGAATAGTTTTAAGATCACCCCTTGAGTTTAATAGATCCGAATATCTGGTTGTTCGTTCCTTTTTGTGTATTATTGCGTAAGTGAATGCTTCAGTAATTGATACCCAGACTGGTATTTTAAAATAGTGCAATTTCTTGATCTTCTCCCAGTTTACAATCAAAAATTCTCTTATGTAGTGCCTTCTGAAAATACCATGTTTCCTGGTGTTTCTATACCATAGAGCTGCGTGCCATCCTGATGGCAAATCATGTCCCTCTAATTCTAATAATCTAGTGTTTCTTAGTGTAATCCAATCTTTAATCCACATCAGATTTGCAGCTTGATGATATAGTTCCCAATCAGGCAATCCCATACCTCCCCTTATTTTAGTATCTTGTAAAATTTTTAATTTTATTCTAGCTTTTTTCCCTTGCCATATGAACTTTAAGACCATTTTCCTTAATTTTTCAAAAAAGTCCTTGCCCAATCTAATTGGGATTGTCTGGAATAAGTATAGTACTTTAGGCAAAATATTCATTTTTATCGTGGCTATTCTCCCTAGTAATGATAGTTGTACATTCTGCCATCTCGTAAGATCTGCTTCTATTTGTTGTGTGAGTTTAGAGTAATTCTCCTTTTTAAGGGTGCTGCATCTCGACGTCAAATAGATTCCTAAATATTTAAGCTTATTTGTAATTTGAATTTTCAAGATTTCTGTTAATTCTTCTTTCTGTCTTCTTGTCATATTCTTTGTTAAGATTTGTGTTTTGTCTTTATTTATTTTCAGACCTGTTATTTTTCCATATTCCTCAATTTTCCCTATCAGTTTGGACGCGGTTTTAAGTGGTTCCTCGAGGATAAAAACTAGGTCGTCTGCATAAGCTTGTAATTTATATTGTTCTTTCCTAATTGTCATTCCCTTTATTTCTTTGTCTTCTCTTATCTTTCTATTTAACACTTCTAGCGTTAATACAAAAAGTAAAGGTGATAGTGGGCAACCTTGTCTTGTACCTCTTTTTATCTGGATGTTATCTGAAAGCTCTCCATTTATTATTATCTTAGCTGTTTGGTTGTGATATATAGTGCTTATAACATGTATAAAGTTTTGACCAAATTCCATTTGTTCTAGCTGTTGCAACATAAACTTCCAATTCACGTAATCAAAGGCTTTTTGTGCATCAAGAAACATCAAAGCCATTTGTTTTTCAGAATGTGCTTCATAATATTCCAACGTATTCAAAATTATTCTCATGTTGTCTTTAATTTGTCTCTTTGGTAAAAATCCATTTTGATCTGGATGTATAAAATTGTTTAAGTATTTTTTGAGCCTTTCTGCTAGTATTGATGCAAATAACTTATAATCCGAGTTTAACAATGAAATTGGTCGGTAATTCTTTACCTGCAGGAGATCTGTTCCTTCCTTTGGTATCAGTGAAATATAGGCTTCTGACCAAGAATTCGGCATTTTGCTACCAGACATAATTTCATTCATCAATTCTAATAAAGGAAGGGATAGTACTTCCTCCAAAGTTTTATAAAACTCTCCTGGGAGGCCATCCGGTCCCGGGGCTTTCCCATTTTTTTGTCTTTTAATGGCTTCAGTTAGTTCCATCATCGTTATCTTTGCATTTAGTATATTTCTACTGTCATCCGATATAACCGGGAGGTTTGCCTCTTGTAAGTAGTTTTTAACATCCTGTTCTAGTATGTTTTCTTTTTCGTATAGTTTTATATAATATTCCTGAACAATTTTTTTTCTCCTTATTTGAGTAATGTATTTGTCCTTGTTCATTTTTTAATTGTTGAATCTTCCTTGCCTCTCTCTCTTTCTTTAGTTTGTACGCCAACCATCTTCCAGGTTTATTTGCGTTTTCAAAATAATTCTGTTTTGCAGATCTTATCTTCTGAGCCAATTCTTCTTTTTCTAAAACATCCATTTTATGTTTAATTAGATCCATTTTCATTCTAATATCTTTTCTCTGTGGTAGTTTCTGTAGTTCTTTTTCCAGTGTTTTATATTCCTTCTCTAAACTTTTCTGTAGCCCTCTTTTCTCTTTATTTCTTTTTCTTGTATAATCTATTATTAAACCTCTAGTAACTGCTTTCATTGCATCCCATGTATTCTGGATAGATGTATCTTCTTTTTTGTTTTCTTTAAAATAACACCTCAGTTCTTTTTCCATTTTACTTACGAAGTTTTTCTCTTTCAATATTGTATTATTTAATGTCCATCTGGATCTAATCCTTGACCCTTTCTACTTAATTATCATTGGATTGTGGTCTGCCCAAGTACTGGCTTCTATTTCCACTTCTTGAACTAGGTCACTTAACTCTGAAGAGAGCCAAATCATGTCTATCCTTGAGAATGATAAGTGTCTATAAGAATAATACGTGTATTGTTCTTTATTTGGATTTCTTTCTCTCCATATGTCTTTTAAATTCATTTCATCTGCCATCTTGAAAAAGGACTTCGGTAATATTTTTCTTTTTATTTTAGACGTCCTAGTTGCTTTATAGTCTCTACTTTGGTTTGGAATTCCATTAAAATCTCCTATCATACAAATGTCTGCATATTCTAACTCCAAAATCTTTTCATGTAGTTTCTTAAAGAATTCATCCTGTTTCTCATTTGGTGCATAGATTGCTATTAAGAGTACTTTTTTGTTATTGTCCGTGATTTCAATCATCAAGATCCTTCCATCTTCATCTGCATAGATTTGCTTGGTTGGTATGCTATCTTTAACGTAAATAACCACACCTCTTTTTTTTAAAGTCCGCCAATGAGGAAAATTTTTCCCCAAGTTTGGGTTGTATTAATAAATACGCATCTTTCTTTCGAATATGTGTCTCTTGTAAACAAATGATTTGTGTTTTTATTTTTCCTAGTTTCTGGAATATTTTTTTTCTTTTAACTGGGGAGTTTAGTCCATTTATATTAACTGAGAAAATTGAGTTTTGTTCCATATCTTATGTTTTATATTGAGGATTTATAGCTCTAGTTGTTCTTATTTCTCTCTGTTCTCTAGTTTTCGGTCCTGGTATAGCCTCTTCTTCTGTGACCACTCCACCTACTGCACCTTCTAATGGTCCCTCTGATCTTATTAGCAATGAATGCTCTTTCTCCGTCGTTCCATTGACATGTCTTCTGTAAAACTCTTCTGCTTTTTGTATAGTATCTAGTCTATATCTCTGTCCTTCCCATGTAAATATCAAACCTTCCGGTATGAGCCATCTAAACTGGGTTCCTTTTTTTATCAAAAATGTAGATAGAAACTGGTATCCTCTTCTCTTTTCCCTCACTTTTCTTGGGATTTGCTTTAACACTGTGATTTCCTTTCCTCTATATTCCAGTTTTTTGTCTCTTGTTTTCTGTAGTATTTGAAATCTCAGGATCTTTTTAGTGAACCTTACATGTATTTCTCTTGGTAATGCATTTCTGGTCGCATAAATCGCATTCACTCTGAACGCATCATCTATTCCATCCCGTATTAATTCCTGTGGAGTTTCTAATATCTCTGTTAACATTAATTAGCTTTGGCCTGTGTCCTGGCAGACTACCCCCCAATCCGAACCATCCAAATCAACCCCCCCCTTAAGATTTGATTTAAAAAACCCTGTAAAACCCCCTAAGAAGCCTCTTCTTCACATGCCACCTCTCAGGATCCCAAGATCCGTCATTAAGGAAGCGTCTTGACAAGTAAGAAGGCTTGTCCCGGGTAAGGGGGAGTTCCCGAAGGGAGTAAAGTTCTGTCACAGTATAGCATAGAGGAGAGTGTGGCATCAGCCAAACAGAGTGACATCAAGGGGAGATGGAACGGGAAGATGACATATCAATGAGGGAGGAGCCGACAGTGTCCTGAAGCTAGGCTGACTCCCAAAAACAAACAAGGAGGACCACAGCACGATGGTAAAAGCTGACTCCAAGTGGATGACCTTTCCGCCCTCTCACGGCTGTGGGTATAAGTCATTCATGTCTATAATGGTAGGAAATTAAGATCGATAATTTCCCAACCCTAATAGTCCTTGATGTCCATGACAATGGGAGCAGTCCGGTCAACCCAGTCCACAACGCCGGAAAACGTGAGGGAAGCAGTAGATGTTAAAAATGGCATGGAGCAGCAGCTAAAAAGGTGGTGGCAGTGACAGCGAGGCCGATGGCGGAGCCCTAAGGCAGGAGCCCCTATGCCAACTGCTCCACGCCAACCATCAGCCACTCTCCACCAGCCCAGACCACAACATCCAAGGGGGTAGCGGGAGGCTTATGTCCATCACTAATTAATTAGTAATCAGACTCAGTTGAATCAGAGCACGGACAGTGTCAACCCATGTATGTATGGATGCTATCTCCACCCTTATTGAGAACAATAAATTATTACATTGTACATGTGAAATTCTATGGATCACATAGAATTTCGCATAGAATAATGCTAACCAGGTATAACTAAATTTGCTTAGTCCTGACTGAAATGATTGGCACTTAAGAAATTAAACTGTACAGCTGAGTGCCAATCATTTCATATAATTAGTATTACGTTTAAAATGCATGTTTCATCTGCATATATCTAATTAGGATGCATGATTAATTGTGCACTGAGAACACAGGGCTGAAAGGATTAATGGTAAATTCAAGGATATGGAGCACTGAATTCAAGGATGTGGAACACTGTTGTCAGTTTTGCGATGGACAATGTGCACAGTACTCTCTAGTTCCTGTTGGTTGCATTTACTATTGTTTTGGAAGTGCTCTGGCTATGGTAAAAAACACCGTTAGGCTTTGTGGTGGATTTTTATTCTTAATATTACACTATTAGTATTAATATTACACTATTTTGGACAAAATATATTTAGGCATAGCTGTCTAGCTTAATTGAAATATTTTGCTTTGGAATATAATAAATGTTGTGAGAAAGAGAATGGGGCATATCTTACCTGATATGCCCCTTCTCGAGGCAGGTGGAGACAGTGGTCATGTGTGGGTTAACTCAGCCAGTATCCAATAGAACTGAGTCTACCAAAGTGATATCATTGCCTCTGAGATGTGTCCCGCCCGCTTTTGCATACGAAGGAGCTAGGTAGACTGCTGTGCATTAATTAAATGTTCTCAATCCTCCTTGGTGACACCTGTTCCTTATCTTCCTCCGCAAACTAGCCCAGTGCCAGAAAGGGTGGAGATGACGGCTGTCTCCACCTGTCTCAAGAAGGGGCGTATCAGGTAAGAACCAACACTCCATTCTCCAACGTTGGTGGAGACGTACCAAAGCTAGGCGTGTCCCCGGGTGGGAAGAAGGCTGGACTAGGAGCTTGAAAAAGGAAGGACTGTTGAAGGACCCGTCAACCCAAGGCCGCATCTGGTGAAGCATATCTGTCCACCTTGTAATGGCGGATAAATGGAGTTGGAGTAGTCCAGGTGGCCGCCCTGCAGATCTCTTCCACTGAGGCGTGCGTGGACCAAGCGCTGATGTTGCCGCACTACGAGTGGAATGCATCATGATGTTAGGTGGAGGAGAGTGGTGGTGTGCCGAGTAGGCGCTGGATATTGCAGAGCAGATCCAACAGCCAACCATTGAGGGGGAAGCTTTGAGCACCTTATTTGTAGGATTGAGGCAGAAGGATAAAAGGGCTATAAAATGTAGGAATGACATTAATTGGGACATATAATGAAGAAGTTGATTTACTTATGTGCTATAACTGTTGCAACTTGCTTAGAGAAAGAGGAACTTGCTTAAGACATAACCTATAACTTGGATGTCTTATAGAAAGAGGAACATGCTTAAGACATAATTTCAATGAACTATGTCCTTGATATTTGACTAAAATCCTATAACTTAGTGACAAGTACATGTGTGGACCAAAAGTCACAGATGGTGTAAAATAAGACCATATATATAGAAATATAGCAAATGCAGCAGTTATTGAACTTCTCCTTTCTGTATTTTTTCTGTTTTCCTGTTTTTCACTGATCAAAAGGCTAATGCAGCATAATGCCTACGTGTACCTGAGTTATAAAAGTGACCCTCTGAGCGTAACCAGGAGGCTCAGAATCTGACATATTAATGCTCTGAGTCTGTGCGCACTAAAGCCTGTTTTCTCCAACTCATTTGTTTGGTGGCAACAATTTCCCGCTTCAGGATAGAAAGCTACAAAGAGCGTCTCTGTGCATCGGAATACAGCTGTTTTGTCAATGTAAATTCTGAGAGCCCGCTGCATGTCTAACATGTGCCACTTGCGTTCAGGTCTGTGTACAGGATTAGGACAAAAATTTGGTAGAGTAAGGTCCTGAGACCGATGAAAGGCCGAATTGATCTTTGGAACAAAGGTGGGATCAGGACGCAGGACAACCTGGTCTGAGTGGAAAATACAAAGTCAGATCAGATGGAGACGGCTGTCAATTCGGACAAGTGTTGTGCAGTTGTGATTGCCACCAAGAAAATAGTCTTTAGCATAAGATGATGCAGAGAGGCTGACTTGAGGGGTTCAAAGGGAGGCTCTGTAAGAAAGTCAAGGACCTTGGCGAGATCCCACGAGGGGAAGCAATGTGTGACCAGAGGGCAGAAGTTGGTCACGCCCCTGATGAAGCGACAGACATGAGGGTGTAAGGAAAGAGGTTCATCCCGATGAAGCAAGAGCACTGAAGAGAGTGCCGACACCTGCTGCCTCAAGGTGTTAAGCGATAGCCCTTTGTCCAGGCCCTGTTGCAAGAATTCTAGGACTTGAGCTACTGAGGCCTCTAGAGGGATGATGTCCTGAGATAGGCACCAAGAAATGAATGTCTGCCATGTGGATTTGTAGATCCTGTTAGTGGATGGGCGGCGAGAGTCCTGAATAGTCCGAATTGCACTCTCAGAGAGGTTTGCCACCCTTAAGACCACTCGCTCAGCCTCCATGCGGTTAGGCAGAGCCAGGACAGGTCGGGATGGTAGATGGAGCCCTGATGAAGAAGGGACCTGATCCTTAGCAGCCGCCACTCTGGACCCACAGAGAGATTGACCAGGTCCGCATACCAGGATTGGCGTGACCAATGGGGGGCAATTAGAATGAGCTCTGTCTCTTCCTCTATCATCTTCTGGATTACCCTCTGTATCAGGGGGAAGGGAGGGAAGGCATACAGGAGACCACGAGGCCACCTGAACCTCAAGGCATCCGTCCCTTCCGCACCAGGTGTCGTGTAACATGACAGATTCCTGGGCAGTTGCTTGTTGGATGCTGTTGCAAAGAGGTCAAGCACTGGAATCCCATACCTGGATGACAGCTGCCGGAAGATGCTTCGGTTGAGAGTCCATTCCGCTGGGTCTATTGTCATGTGGCTCAACCAGTCTGCTCGGGTGTTGTCTGTGCCAGAGATGTGTTCAGCGTGGAGAGAGAGAAGATTGGCTTCCACCCAGGTCCTTAGGCGAAAGGCAATTCCATGGCGGTTGATGTGCGCCTTGGCCGTTGTATTGTCTGTCCAAATCAGTACGTGAGAGTTGAGAAGATAACGCTGAAAGTGAAGGAGGGCTAGATGGATGGCCCTCAACTCTAGCCAATTCATGCTGTGGGAAAGGTCGGAATTGGACCAAAGACCCTGAGCTACCTGGTCTTGCAGGTGAGTGCCCCATCCTGACAGGCTGGCGTCCGTTGTGACCATCAGCCATGGGGGTTCCCTGAAGAGGGATCCCTGGGATATCGCTGGGAGACACACCAGTCCAGAGATTGAAGAACCTCTGGTGTTAGCCTGATCTTCACTAGGGAGCAGCTGCTGTTCGTCTTTTGATTTGGTAGAAGAAACCACTGAAGACAGTGGCTGTCCAGCCGTGGAGAAGAGGGACCAGCTGCTTCCTTTGCACCTCCCTGGCCAGGTTCCTGAGGCTGATTTGGCATTCCTGGGACAGGAAGACCCTTCCCTGAGAAGAATCTATGAGGGGTCCCAGGTGTACTAATCATGAGGTGGGGACTAGGTGACTCTTCTCCTGATTTATGGAGAATCCCACCTCCTGGAGCACCTGGAGGGTGTCCTCGAGATCCCAAAGGGCCTGACTGTGAGACCTGGACAACACAAGAATGTCGTCCAGGTAACTGAAGATTCGAATGGGTCTAGCTCGTAAATGAGCTGCTACCACAGCGAGGAGCTTTGTAAAGGCCCTTGGAGCTGTTGACAGCCCGAATGGGAGAGCCTGATATTGAAAGTGACGACCTGCGTGGATGATTTGCAGGAACCGCCTGTGTTTTTTGTGAATGGGGATGTGGAGGTAAGCCTCCGTGATATCCATAGAAGTAAGGTGATTGTGGGGGTGAACACCCTCCAGAATCAACAGGAGAGAGTGCATTTTGAAATCTCCTGTATCTGATGAATTGATTTAGGAATTTGAGATCGAGGATTGCTCTTGGTAGATGAGAGTAAAATCCTCGTCCCACCTGACCTGGAGGTACAGGTTGAATGGCCCGAATGACTAGGAGCCTCTTGTGAGGGTTCCTGGAGACCGGGCATGTGACAAAGTGGTTCGGAGGACTGGGGCACAAATTCAAGAGAAGGCCAAATCTGATTGTGGACCTCACGCACGCATCACTGGTGATATCGTCCCAGTGATCCGTGAAGACAGCTAGCCATTCCCCGATATGGAGATCCTCTGGGCAGTCACTTCTGACGCTTAAAAGAGCGGTTGGAGTTGCCCCTGAATGATTTTCTGGGCTGGTATCTCTGATTATTTCTGCCCAATCTATTGGAGAAGGAGGGACCCTGTCTGGGAGGGGCCTGGCTTTCACGACGGAGTTGGAGGTACCCCCGTCCTGTCCACGAAAGGGCTGCCTACGATACAAGGACTGACCTCTACTGTCCTGCTTTTTGTTGGCCGGTTGAAGGACCTTCCTTTTGTCTTTGGATTCGACAAGGAGAGGTTCCAAAGGAGCCCCAAACAATAGACAGAATAAGGGGAAGAGGCAAGCCTCCACTTCGCCCTGGCCTCCGCCTGCCACTGCTTCAACCAGACCAATCTAGCTATAACTTTGGACGCGAAGCGGGCTGTGTCCAGTAAAGCATCTGCAGTGTACTCTAGGGCTGCCTTCAACTTGTTTATGTCCCCGCGAGCCCTAGAATCTTGAGCCGGAAGCCTCTCCTGAAACTGTCTCAGCCATAAGAGTGCGGAGCAACTAAAGGAAGGAGCAGAAGTAGCTGCCCAAGCCGAAGCTTGATGACCCTTGACTAGAGTCTGCTCTATTCTTTGGTCCTCAGGGTGCAGGGTCTCCTCAGGTGCCGCAGAAGCCGCATTAGGAGAGGCCAAGCTCACTATAGGTAAGTCAATAGAAGGTACCTCGAGAGCCTTGGTGAGCTCTGGTCCCACGTTATACAGGTGCTTGTCCAAGGTGTTGGGGAGGGGGCCTGTACCTGGTGATGCCCATTGGTTATGGACCACATCTATGAAGAGTCTGGGTGATGGAATCACCTCCTTTTCCACCTTAGGTTGGATGAAGAGAAGGTCGGTGGTGTCTGTCTTGTCCGCTTCCTTGCCCTGAATAGCTTTGGGCGAAGGGTTGCCAGCAATTTTCTTGGCCTTAAAGAGAAGACCAAAAAACAGCAGGTTTAAAGTGACCAACAAAGGTAGGTGGATCAGGAGGAAGGCCCTCATCCTCAGTAAGGTCTGAATCACGTGCAGGATGATCTTTCTCTCTGAAGACAGATGGTTGGGTGGAGGTACTAGGCAATTCATGCGAAGAAGTAGCCGAAAGGTCACAGCTTCTGCATCTGGAGCTGGAGCTGGAAGAAGACCTGCATGGAGTAGAGTGGTTAGAAGATCTGTGTTTGAGACCTGCAGCTATGCCCGTTTCAATGGCATCAGATATGATAGTAGCCATGTCAGATGAGTAAGATAATTGGTGGGGGGTGTACAGAGACATCACCCTGGCATAAGGGTTCCTCCTCAGGAGTGATGCTCCTGTCATCCTCAGAATCATCCTCACTGTAGGCCCCTGGCCTCCTTTGGCTGTATAATAGAGGCAGCCGGGGGGGTCATCCTCCTCTGAGTCCGAGGATAAGTCCAGTGGGGGACTAGGCAAGGCCTGCCTTTGGGCCTGGAATGGATGGTCCTCGGTGTGTTTGGATTTGTCCCTGGCCTTTCTAGGAGGGGCCAGGGGAGTTGTGCCCTCCTTATGAGCCGGTGGATCTGTTAAGATCCTCCAACTAGGCCTTGATGCCTTGGGAGGAGGATCGGAGGAAGGGGCTTCCATTGCAGCCTTGCGCTTGCTGGTCCTGGATGCCTGGCTTTCGGGTGGAACTGGGGCCTGAGTGGCTGGAGGGGCCTGAAGCTGTTGGGCAGGAGAGGATGCCATGTTACTCACAGTTGCAGGTCCTCAAAATGGCTGCAGGGAGTCTTTGTGCCTAAACAAAATGGCCACTGAGGCTGCAGAGCCTATGGGCCAGGTGCCACGATGTGGCCAAGGTCACGGAGGGCTTAAGAGAAGCCGCGTGGCCAAAACTGCAAGCAGTGGCAGCTATCGGCATCATTGGGCGATGTCCGGAAGGGTAGTGGCGCTCGGAGTGGCGATGGTGTGTGGCTCTTGTAGCGGTGGCAATATCTGGTGGCGTCTGGAGGCGCAGGAAGGTCAGCCAAGCCAATAGTGCTCAGCTGGGCCTCCAACAGCTCATGCTGAGAAGAGAGCTCTGGAGAGCTTACCAGGTGCCGGAGATACCGATAAGAGCCGGGGCTTCGAAGATCTGCCTGGCTCTTGTAAAACGCAAGCTCAGGAGCCTGCTGGGAGCCTGAGCTCCAAAGGGAGCCGATCTCAACGATTCTGCCCCTTTCTAAAAATTTGGAGATGTTTAGGAGATAAATTTAGAAGAAGAAAACCAATTTGAATAAATTTGGAAAGCCAATTAGTAGAAATAGAGATTAAAGTGGAGGGGAGAACAATTAGCACAGCCAGTTCCGATTAACCAAGTCTAAAAAAGCAGGAGGACACTCCTCAGAGGCAATGACATCACTTTGGTAGACTCGGTTCTATTGGATACTGGCTGAGTTAACCCACACATGATCACTGTCTCCACCAAAGTTGGAGAACAAATATACTAGTTTTTATTCCTCAGTGTGTGATTAGAGAGCAGTACTGCAGGTTACTTCTGCTGCCTGCAGGCTACCTGCAATTTGGCAGTTCAAGTCTCACCGGCTCAAGGTTGACTCAGCCTTCCATCCTTCTGAGGTCAGTAAAATGAGAACTCAAATTGTTGGGGGCAATATGCTGACTCGCAAACATCTTAGAGAGCACTATGAAGTGGTATTGCTATTGCAGCTTGTTTCCTGTACTCAATCAAATGAATGCATTTCTATAATGGAGAGACTTCTAATCAATCTACATTTGAACCTTTACTTATGATTGGTAGTTTAATAACTGTTCAAAGTTACAATGTGTTAACTTCCAGCTCTTGTAAAATGTAATGCTATCCCCCACAACCCCTAGTCATATGATCATGATTTGGGTTTTGGGGATGCAATTATCATTTGCAATCTCCTTTGCTGGCTTCCCCAGAAAATCAATGGTGGAGAGTTTGCAAGCCGTCTGCTGAGAGGGTGTCTTCAAGGGCTGCTGAAAATCCAAGTTCCTTTCCTGCAACTCTGTGCACAGGGGAAGGTGAACTTGGCAGGCAGCTCTTTCGCTCTGTTTCTTTAACAATCTCCTAGAGATTATTGGGGGTGCTGGGATTGTGGTGATTGAGTGAAGATATCAAGTGATTGCCTTGATTAGCTTTGTTCAGTGCCTAAGGTTCCAATCCACTTGTGGACTAGCTATATGTGTCCCATAACGTTTAGAATTGAGGAGATATAGAGGATATGCACACAATAGTCGGACATTTTTGAAATGAGGGATTTTGAACTCAACATAAAACAAACTGCCCATCTCACTATATTAAGGGTAGGGTTTTTTTGGAAAATAAATCTCTGTGTGAAAAGCATCTATATTGTGTTATTTACCTGACTCATGCAACTTTTTGTTTAGAATTACTGCTAATTTAATTTTTTTTTTAATTATGGCATATTTTAAGCCAGTGTTTTTTAAAAGTGTGATCCCAAATACTCAAGGAGTTCTCAAGAGGCCTTGAAATTTTTCTTTGGAATTTATCTAAAATGGATTTTAGGATAATTTTACAGTAGTTCCAGCAATTATTTTCCTTAATCTGATTCTATAAATAAAGGCTGTCTTTATTTTATTTATTTATTATTTAAGTGCCTTGACTTTATTAAAATGAGACTTGCTCATCAAAAACTTCAAGAGAAAATGCCATATAAGGAATATATGTTGAAAAGAACCACTATTAACATTAATAGCATGAAAAATATCACGAGAAATATATCATAAACAAAAAAGTTATAAAGAGAGATAAATGTCATACATTAAATTTGCATTGCCTTTATGCAACATATTTCATTTTTTATAAACATAAGGCTTATGCTTAGCATGTGTATAAATTTGAATATTGTGGTTTGTTAACATACAGGTACTCCTAATTACCCACCAAGCTAAAATTTATGAATTAAGAATTACCTGAAAGCAGTCAAGTATTCTGGGTCTCCTATTGGTGGATTAAGACCACCAGTAAATGCTATATTTACGTTAAAACCAACACCCAATCCTATGCCAACCTAAGAAAAAGAAAATGAAGAAAAAGAATGAAGCAGGTTATGTATCTAGGAAGTATCTATACAATTATTTCTTTAACAGCACTTTAAATCATTTAATAGCTCTTATACAATATATGTATGAGAGCTATTAAAATATAAACCAATGTAGAAACTTTGAATGCCCCTCTTTCACTAGTGCGATTGGAATGTAAAGGTACAAACAATCTTAACTTTTAAATACATTCATGACACTATCTGTTATGTAAGCCTGTTGAGCTCCTAGTCACTGCCTTGAATGGGGGCTTTGAACCAGATTGCTCCTTGCAATCCTGTTCAAATCTCCACCAAGAGTTCCACGCCTTCCAACTAGGGAATACCCTACTTTTCCTACTGGTTTGCAAATCTGAGCGTACAACACAAGACTGTTGCAGCATCCCCATGGTCACATGATTAAAATTCAGATGCTTGCCAACTAGTTCATATTTATGATAGTTGCAGTGTCCTGAGGTAATATGATCACCTTATGATAATAATAATAATAATAATAATAATAATAATAATCTTTATTGTCATTGTAAAAATTACAATGAAATTGGTAATATGATCACCTTCTGACAAGCAAAAATGGTGAAACAGATTCACTTAACAATCATGTTACTAGTGACAGTGATTCACTTAACAACTATGACAAGAAAGGTCATTAAATGGAGCAAAGCTCACTTAACAAATGTCTTGCTTTGCAAGAGAAATTTTGGAATCAATTGTGGTCGTAAATTGAACACTATCTGTTTTGTCCAGTATCTCATTTTTCTTTCTTTGTGGTATTTTTTTCTTTATTATCTTGAATTTCCATCTTGAACTGTTTTTCCCTCTAGGATTTCCATTCATGGAATCTTTCCTAATCCCTTAGTTTGATGAAGTCAGCTCTTTTAAAGTCTGGAACACCAGTCTAACTTTCTTTAGTTACCTGTGCCTGCATGTCATGGTCACTCTGTCCCAAATTCCTACAACTTCCACTCCCTCAGCCATTTCATCCCTATTATTAAGTCCAGTGTAGCTGACCTTCTAGTTCAGGGGTTCCCAACCTGGGCCCAGTGCATGGAAGCTGTTAAGACTGAGATGAAAGAATGGCTCTTTGGTCCATGAAGAATTGCCAACTTTATCTTGAATGAAGTTGTTTTGCCCCAGATGGACCCAGTCCATAAGCTGAAGTTCTCCTAGACTTGCTCAAGATGCAAATTGCAGTCATGACAGAAGGGCCTCTGCACAACTGTGGATTGTGTGTCAGTTATGTCTTTTCCTGGACCAACAACAGTGGTGAAATTCATTTTCCGGAAGGTTTTGTGGGTGTGGCTTGGTGGGCATGGCAGGGACTGCAAAATCCCCATTCCCTCCCCACTTCTGGGGGAAAGGATATTGTAAAATCTCCATTCCCACCCCACTCCAGGGGCCAGCCAGAGTATTTGCTGGTTCTCTGAATTACTCAAAATTTCCACTACCGGTTCTCCAGAACCTGTCAGAACCTGCTGAATTTCACCTCTGACCAACAAGCCCTGTTCACAGTCACCCATGCCCTAGTCATCTTCTGTTTTGACTATTACAATGTGCTCTACATGGGACTGCACTTGAAAAGTATCCCAAAACTCCAATGGTCCCATAAACCTTGGCTCCAATTTCTTGCTAGGGAATTTTAAGCTCAAATATTTTGTGGAGAGATAACCCTTCTGTCCCACCCAGAATGGCCGTTGCAGAGCTCAGTGTTTATCTGCCTGTTTCTTATAGGTTTGTGCTACTTTGGCCAGTGATTTTTTGACATTCTCCCAGGTTACTTTTAACATCTCTTTTTGTCATCTCTTTTTGTCAAAATGTGTTGGTTGTTTCGGAACCAGGAGTCTGCTAGGAGTTTGGTTTTGAGTTTTGTAGTTATTGGTTGGTCTTGCCAGTCACAGCTTTGTCGTCTGATGGTCACTTGGTCAGCTATTTGAATAGGGAGAATGATGGCATCCACCATCATTCTCCCATTTGCATTTGCACTAGGGCATGCAGGAGAGGGTGTCAGCTAGAAACTGGAATGTGCTTTAATGCGAAGTCGAAACGCTTGAAGTATGGAGCCCATCAGCTTGTTTGGGTGATAGTTCCCATGGGGTTCTGAAAGTCTCCAGATTTTTGTGGTAAGTCCAGACTTCAAATGGTTTCTGCCCCCCTTCCAACAAGTGTCACCAGGTTAGCAGTGCCCATCTCACCCTGCAAGCCTCATTTTCCCATGTGGCCCATTGTCTCTCTGTTATTGTGAGATTGCGGAAGGTGTAGGTGCAGGGCGGTAAGTTTCCTTGGCTGCTTCTTTGGAGTAGCACCACTCCCACTGCCATGTCGCTGGCATCTGTCTGGATCACAAAGGGTTGCTTGGGGTAAGGATCCTTCAGCACTGGTTCCTTTGCAAACATTTCTTTTAGTGTTTCAAATGCTTTTTGGCAGGTTAGGTCCCACTGTAGGAGTTGTCCCAGGAAGGTTTTATTCCTGGGCTCCCTGTCTTTAGGAGGTCTGTCATGGGTTTGGGAGGGGATGCAAACCCTAGGAAGCTTTGTAGCTGTTTGCAGGTGCAAGGGGGTTGCCAGCCTAGGACGGTCTGTACTTTGGTTGGGTCCAACTCTATTCCCTCATTTGACACTTGGTAACCTAGGTAGTCTAGCCGTGCACAGTGGAATTCACATTTTCATAGCTTGAAAATGTACAGTACAGGTTGGCTGCCAGAAGTTTTTCCAGTACCTGTCGGACCAGGGGTATGTATGTTCATGGTCTCCATGTACATCAAGGTACATGGAGACCTTGCTGAATACTTCTGTGAGGGTGTGATATTTCCCTGGGATCTGTTCGGTCTCTGGGGTTTTGTTGGATGTGGTTGCCAGTTGTTCTGGTGGAGTCTTTTGGTGGAGGTTTCCCTGCTTGGGTGGTGTTTCTGCTTGCTGGTGTGGAAGGGGTTGGGGCCCCTTTTCTATCCTAAGTCTGTGGGTGCTCCCTTGCCATCAGATGGTTGGTCCCCACTTGTCTAGCCAGGAGAGTCCCAGTATGACTGCAGCTGTCATTTTGGGGACTATAACAAATTGAATTACTTCCCAGTGATCTGCTAGCTCTAGTCTCACTAGTTTGGACACTGGTTAGGGACCTGTGACCTGTTTGGACCGGATTGGGTGGGCCAGTCTTTTTGTTCTGATCCCCAGTTTCAGGACCGTGGTCAAGTTGATGAAGCATCTAGTGCAGCCTGAGTCTATTAGAGCTTGAAAATCCCCCTGACTTCCTGTTTTTGGCATATTGGAAAAACGAAAGGATTAACTAGTCATCTCACACCATTGGGTTGTTTTCGCCCTCATCATCACTGTCATAGGATTCTGGCAACTGGTCATTGTTGCTTGGGATCCCCCACCCGTGAAGCTCCCAATAGAAACCCCAATTAATTCACGGCCTCAAGTAAAACTTCAAAGAAATGTCCGTTTATTAGGTTTATCATCTTGGCAGAGCCTCGTATGTAGCCAGGACTAACAATTATTGGATGGCTTCTGCACTTTACCCCCTTGTGCCCCCTCCCCTCTGCCCATCATAAATCACGTTCCCCAATTAGCATTGAAAGTAAATCTATGCATGCGCAGTCACAGGTCATCCTGAGATTCCTTTCCTGACCACAGGAATGTCAAGAATTTTCACTTCGTTAAGACAGACAGATAATCTCCATGGCAACATCGGGATGTTGACACCACCTTTGTCTGGTTGGGGAGGGACCTCTGCAGCCTGGAGGGCCTTCTGGGACACATTGGTGTGTTGTTTGTGGCCCCGTTCCAGTCATGCCTTGGGTGGTGGCTCTGGTCTTGGCATTGGGGTTGGGTCATGCATGCAGATGCCATGTGCCCCCCCCACACATCTGTATAATTTCAGTGGACTTTGATGGGGACTGGTTTCATGAGCCACTGTTTTGCTGTGGGTCCCCGTCAGCCAGGTGGTTACAGGTTGGGTTGACCTCTCTCTTTTGTGTCCAGTGGTTTTCTCATGTCGTTAGCGCACAATCTGCTGTTGATTTTTATTGCTACTCAGAACCACTCAGAGAGTCAGTTTGGGATGTTGCGGTTACCTGGGCAATCTGCTTGTCCAGGCTTGTTCTGAAATAATGCACTAACAGATGCTCTTGGAAAGGGGATAGCCTTCCAATGACTCTCCTAAATTCGTGGATGTGCTCTTTGATGGAGTAGCTCCTCTGTTTTAGGTCGCTGAGCTCATCTTCCTCATACAGGTCCTCCTCCACCTCCTCAAATCTGGCCTCTAGCAGTTGTAGGAAGTCATCTATGCCTTGGATTGGCAGGGCTCTAGCCATTCCCTTGCAATAGTATTCACTATGGCTCTGGGGGATAAGTAGAGGTGTCCATAGCATTCTAAGTGGATCTCAGCTGAGTCACGGACTAGGGCTAACTGGTCTGAGTCCCCATCAAACTTTCCTGAACTGGGCCAGTTCATTCAGCACTGTTCCTCCCTCCTCCTGTCGGCCTCTGTAAGCTTGTGCTTGATATGTCTGGCCATATTCCTCAACTCTAGTTCAGAGGGTGGGAGGGGGTTGTCTGCCCTTGGCAGCCTGGGTGGGAGAAGCACTGGTTTCAGCCTCCTTCTGATGGGTGGATAAGGGGGGCTCGTCCCCATCTGCTTCTTGTCATTTCAAAAGGATCCACTGCTCCTCCTCTTTTGGCCTGCATAATGGCCTCCCTTCACGGAGGGTGGCCCAGTCAAATTCCTCCCTCTGTTGCTCTATGGAACTCCCCAGGGGCTCCATCAGGGGCTTTGGAAGCCTGGCTTGTTTCCAGTCTAGCATCAATTTTGATGTCTGAGGTCATACTGCACCCTGGCTGCAATTAGGCTCTCTTTGGATAGCTGACCTTCTGCCATAGTTGCCTGAGTTTCCCTCCAGGAACCCCAGATATTGGGGGAGCAAATGGAGGGTCCAGGATTCAGGAGACCTGGTAATCTTGATCGATCTGACTGTCTGTCAGGTTTCCCAAAAATGCCCTAATTGATTCATGAGTCTCGAGCGAAATTTCAAAATAAAATTAGTCATTTATTAGGAGCATTTATTTTGGCAACACCTTTTTGCAGTCAGATCTGAGCATTTTTGAATTACAGCTGAACTTTACCCATTCCTTCCCTCCCCACCATCTGTGTCATAAATCACATTCCCCAATGAGATGCACCCCTCCCAAGTCTGCTGTGATAATCTAAGGTCTGACTCTAGCCGAAAGTATACGGAATGTGCTCCTCTGTTTCTCCCCCTTTCCTCACCATGGCAACTTTAGGAGTTGACAAATACATAAGTATATCTGGCAAGGGAAAAAAGGAATTGGTCTGGAAGTACTAGCATGGATGAAAGAGTGAATTGTACTGAGGAATATAAGATTATTGACTTTGGAAGGACATGATTTGCAATTGGGCTGGAATGTATTCTTATGGGAAAAATAAGATACATGGATATTTTCAGAGACATTAATGCATTATTATTGGTGTGGGAGAAAATTAAAAAACATTAGTTGAGGATACCAGTTTGGCTTTCAACAATGGAAGCATTGATTCACCCAAATATTATTAATATGGAAAACATTGTCAGATATAAAGATATTTTGAATGAAGGAGGACTTAAAACAAAAGAAGAAATGAGTGAGAAGGGATCATGTGCATCTGCAGTCTAGATATGAGAAAGATGTTAAATGATAGAACCAATGGAATGGGAAGAAATTTGGACCAAAAACACTAAACTCACATTAGCGACGGCATTTAAAGAAAACATTTACAAAATGATTTATAGATGGTACCTGGCCCCAGCAAGGATTTCCAAAATGTTCCCTGCTACATCTGACAAATGTTGGAAATGTGACTCTGCCAGGGGCACCTTCTTTCACCAGTGGTGGACCTGCCCAAAGGTTAAAAGGTACTGGACTACTATCAAAAATTGGTTGTTAGAAATCACAGGATTTGATTTTCAATTGGACCCAGTTATATTTCTGTTGGGGATAAAGCCAAGAGAAGTACCTAAAGATGCATGGTACTTATTAATATACATCACAACAGCGGCACGCATGACATACGCACAATACTGGAAGTAAAGGAAATCCCAACGAACCAACAGGTCCTGGATAAGATTCTACGATGTGCAGAAGCGGACAGGATGACACATATTCTTAAAGGGAAAAGTGAATCGCTTTTTAATAAAAGTTGGGATTTCGGGTATCTATGGCTGGGAAACAGAGTGTCAGATTTTAATGGGAGTAGTGGTTAAGATTTAGTCAATAATTGTTTTTGAATCTTTTTCTCTATATAAACTTTAATAAACAGCTATTATTAGAAGTGTAGGAGAAATATTGAGAATTAGGGATTTATAAGACGACTGTAAGATGTGTATAAGACCTATCAGCTTGGGATGAATTAGACTAAAATTGGAGGAGGTATTAAACTCCTCAGTCTTTGTTCAATGTTCAATGTTTAAGTGAATTATTGTTTAATAGAAATTTATTTTAAGGGAAAATATATATATTAAGTTCGGAACGTTGAAACGCCACTCCCAGAACCCATCAGAGAAAATAAACAGGCAAAGGCAACAATGGAAAGAGGAGAGACGAGGAGGGAAAGGAAGAAAGGGTAAAGTAGAGAAAATAAGGGTGGGAAATTAAGAGTAGGAGAGAGGATAAGAAAGAACAGAGGAGAGAAAGAGAGAGGAAAGAGAGGGGAAAAAGGGAGAAGAGAAGAAAAATGAGAGGAGGAAACAAGAAGGCAGAGAACGGAGCTTGAGAAAGTAGGAGTGAGGCTGTTGCAAAATAAGATGGAGACACGGGGTGGCAAGAAAGTGATCCAAACTTACTTATATGTAAGAATGTGTATAGAGATTAATAATGAATAGATAAATGTTAAATAGTATGTATAAGAATGTATATCAATGAATGTTTTTGAAATGGGAAAAATAATAATAATAAAAATTTTTTTGGAAATGGTAGATATGAGAAAGATGCTAAATTACAGGATTTTTACATTAACAGAATTAACAGAGTTAAATAAAATCCTAACAGGAACAGAAGAAAGGTGAATAATTACTTACTGGGCATAAAATTGGAAGAGGAGCAAGTAAAAGAAACAATGATAGCATGAAAAATTTTGGCTATACGATAGAATTGGATAAATGGCAGAATTTGTGGGATAGGAATTACAAATTAACAATGCCAACTGCATATAAAGAGAATTTGTATAAGATTTTTTTACAGATGGCATCTACCACTGGCGAGATGTTTAAAGATAACTTGGCTATATGTTGGAATTGCCACCAAATACCTGGATCTTATTATGTGTGGTAGATATGTGGAGAGGCAAAGAAGTATTGGACAAAAATTAGACATAGTTGGAAGTGATGATACAAGAACGTATTGAGCTGAAGCCAGAAACATTTCTTCCACCTGAAATTTATAATAAAGAGAATGTATTTGCACAACATTGGAAAAGTGTAGAGATTCCTATTGAAGAGAAGTGATAAGGAAAATATTAGAAAGTGCAGAAGTGAACAGATTAATGTTAGCAATTAAGAAGAAAGAGCAAACTGGATATTATATGATTTGGGAAGTATTTTACCAATGGTTGGAGAATAAAAAAGGAGTTTGGAAATGAAGAAAGCTAAAAAAGAAGACAATACACTTAGATAGAGATATAAATAAGATGAAAACTGTTTTTTAAATTTTATATCATTTAAATGCTCAATATATTAGGGAAATAATGTTAACATGAATCTGAAAGATGTGGCAAAAAAGGAATGATGTTGCACAGAGATGTTTGGACCCAGACGACACACTGCATAAGGAAAGATGGAATGTTTATTTTTGTAATTGAAAAATAATAAAACTCTTTATTATTACTACTTTATTAATACTAAAAAACCAATTAGGTATGGGAAATTCCCATGCTGACTAGAAAGTTTCAGATCAAAGCATCTGAATGGTACTGATTTGAACAAAGTTGGAATAGGTCAAATGAATACATATCCTTTCTATTTTTAAATTACAATACCAGCTTCACACAGATTGGGCAATCAATTCCTCACTGATAAAATAATACCTAAATTACAAGTATTACTAAGATAACTTTTTCTTCTAAACATAAGAATATTATTTGATCTGAGAGAATCCTCTGATAGTATGATAAACAATAATACGAGAAACAAAGATTTAAACATGATTATTTATTTCTGCCTTTGAGTCAATGATGGGAGTATCCTCTACTGGCACAGGTAGTCCTTAATTTTCAATTACAATTGGTGTTTCTGTTGTAAGTTGTGTCAGTTGTGATTTTACATTTTTACATGAATCCATCTTTCCTAGTGGACATTCTTATTGTTGGAAATTGGCAAATAAAATTGGTCACAGTCACATGACGGCAAGATGTGACAACTAGCTGCAAATGTGAGCTGGTTATCAAACGTCCGAATTGTGATTATGTGACTGCAATGATCATAAGTGCAAGTCACTTTTTCCATGATAACTTGGACTGTCATTAAATGAATGGTGGTAAGTTGAGGACTTCCTATCTGATAAATAATAACATCCCAAGCAGGGATTAATAGGGGAAGGTCCTTCTCTGTGGCGGGCCCAACCCTCTGGAATGACCTACCCCTGAGCTTAGATCTACTACGGACCTCCGCTCCTTCTGTCAACAATTAAAGACCCATCTTTTCCAGCAGGCAGGCCTGGCCTAACCTAATCTACCGTACCAGCCTAGTTGTAGTAAATATTACCTAATCGCGTTTTTACGTTATAAATTTAAATGAGATATTTTAACACAGGGTAAAACATTTAATTTAGTTTTATTATTTATAATTGTTATATATGTATATGCTCTTAAATTCTTGTGCACCGCCCCGAGTCTCTTCGGAGAGAGGGGGCGGTCAATAAATCCAAATAAATAAATAAATAAATAAATAAATAATACAATTAATTATACTTATTTATTTAATTAATTATTAATGCTTCTCCTGAAAATTGCCTGGTCTAATCTCTGCAGTTTTCTTGCAAGGTTTTGGAAGAGATTTGCCAATGCCTACTTCCTAGGACAGAGAGACAGTGGCTGACAACTCTTCTGGAAAGAGAGCTCTGATGTTCTTCCTGGGATCTGCTCACTCTCCTAGCTGTTACAGCCCTGAGTGCTCTTATAACCATTTTGGCCTTTATTTGTCACATATTCTCTAATTCCACCTTCAGGCCCTGATACTTTCTTACTCCTTCCTGAATTTGCTGTCACTTACCATCACTACATCTATTACTACTGCTGTTTCTTCGTCCTTGCCTACCACAATGTCTCGTTGATTGGAGATCCTCTCGGTCCGAATCTGACCAAGCACTGGTAAGAGCCCATTTGAGGACTTACCTAGTGGCGATAAGAGTGGCCAAACGTGATTTTTGTGCCACTCTTATTGCATCCGCAGATAACCACCCTGCGGCCCTGTTTGGGATGACCTGCTCCCTCCTTCAACAGAGGCAACGGGAAGCCCCTTTGCAGGGTAGAGCAGTTGAATTTGGATAGTATCTGCAGGATAAAATCACTCAGATTCGGAGCGAGTTGCCCCCCACAGATAGTGGTCTAGAGGGATTGTCCGATGCAGGCCTTGAGACAATTTTATGGGAGGATTTTGACTTTGTCACTGCCGACGATATGGACAGGTTGTCAAGGAAGCTAAAGGCCACCACATGTTTATTGGACCCGTGTCCCTCCTGGCTTGTACTGGCATCCTTGGAGGTCACACGAGGCTGGCTCCAGGATATAGTGAACGCCTCTTTGAGTGAGGGGTTCTTGCCTACCGCCCTGAAAGAGGCGGTGGTGAGACCCCTCCTCAAGAAGCCTTCCTTGGACCCAGCATTGTTGGTAAATTACCGTCCGGTCTCCAACCTCCACTTTTTAGCGAAGGTTGTAGAGAGTGTGGTGGCACAGCAGTTTCTCCCCCACCTGGAGGAAATTGATTATCTAGACCCGTGCCAGTCCGGCTTTCAACCCGGTCACAGCACCGAGACAGCATTGGTCGCGTTGGTGGATGATCTCTGGAGGGCGCGGGATAGAGGTTGCTCCTCTATCCTGGTCCTGTTAGACCTCTCAGCGGCTTTTGATACCATCGACCATGGTATCCTATTGCGTCGACTGAGGGGGTTGGGGGTGGGAGGTTCCCGGCGTCCCGGTTCAGCCAGGTAAATCCATCGCTGGCCATGGGGGGCGAATTTAGGAGTCCTCCTGGATTCCCGGCTGTCCTTGGAGGACCATGTGATGGCCGTGGCCAGGGGGGCGCTTTACCAGGTTCGCCTGGTCCGCCAATTGCGTCCCTTACTTGACCGGGACGCCCTTCGCACAGTCACTCAAGCACTTGTGACATCCTGTCTGGACTACTGTAACGCTCTCTACATGGGGCTCCCCTTGAGATGCCCTTGAAGGTTGCAGTTAGTTCAGAATGCGGCCGCGCGGGTGATCATGGGAACCTCAAGGCAGTCCACATAACACCTCTCCTGCGCGAGCTACACTGGCTACCTGTGACCTTTCGGGTGCGTTTCAAGGTGCTGATGACCATCTTTAAGGTGCTCCATGGCACGGGGCCTAGTTACCTGCGAGACCGTCTGCTGCCCCATACGTCCCTTCGACTGATACGCTCACATAGAGAGGGCCTTCTCCGGGTGCCGTCGGCCGGGCAATGCCGGTTGGCAACGCCCAGGGGAAGGGCCTTCTCTGTGGTGGGCCCAACCCTCTGGAACGACCTGCCTCCCGAACTCCGTGTCATCTCGGACCTCTGCCTGTTCCGCCAGCACTTAAAAACACATTTTTTCCATCTAGCCGGCCTGGCGTGAACTACTCGATTCCGAACTGAGTATTAGTTTGTCAAAGTTTTAATTTGTTGGTTTTAAGTATGTTTTAGCACAGGGTTGGGTTTAATATTGTTTTTAGGAATATTTTTTGTATATTAGTATTTGTTTTTAACTTTTCCTGTGCGCTGCCCCGGGTCCCTCTGTGGGAGATGGGTGCGGGATATAAATACGAATAAAATAAAATAAAATAAAATAAAATAAAATAAAATAAAATAAAATAAATAAATAAATAAATAAATAGTACCTGCCTATCCATCCACCTGACAGGATCTTAGTCCTATTATTCTCCACAATGTTCTGTAGAATTTCTCATCTGGATCCGGAACAGTCTAATCCATAGATGTTCAGATGTTCCTGTACATTATGTCAGGTATGTGGTTGTGTTGTTCAGTACATGCTGTTCCTAATGTACCTTACTTCCTACCACTATGTGTTGGACCGTTTCTGAGTCCAACACACAGTGGACTGCATAGTCTGTACTCTCTCTTTTTCTCATATAGACAGTTAACAGGTAGTCCCTGACTTACAACAGTTCATTTAGTGACTGTTCAAAGTTACAACAACACTGAAAAAAATGACTTATGACCATTTTTCACACTTACGACCTTGCAGCATCCCCACGGTCACATCATTTACATTCATATGTTTGCCAACTGGTTCACATTTATGACATTTGCAGTATCCTAGGGTCTTATGATCTCATTTTGCGACCTTCTGACAAGCAAAAGTCAATGGGGAAGCCAGATTCACTTAATTGTGTTATTAATGTAAAAATAGCAGTGATTTACTTTAAAACTGTGGCAAGAAAAATCATAAGATGGGGCAAAATTCAAAAACCAACAAATTTCTCACTTAGCAACATACATTCTGGCCTTACTTGTGGTTGTAAGTTGAGGGCTAGCTATATATCATCAAGAGCCCTTGATGGCACAATAGTTAGAATGTAGTATTACAGGCTAACTCGGCTCACAGTCTGAAGTTCGATTCTGACAGAGTTAGAAGTTGACTCAGTCTTCCATCCTTCTGAGATCAGTAAAATGAGCATTTTATCACTTAAATTTCAAAGTTATAGGAATGTATTATAAAAAGAAACTAAAAAGACATATTTATCATATTATTACCTCATCAGGGGCTCCACTGCCTGGGAAGAAGTTTCCATCATCATAGCGATGTAGTGAAATATAAAGGACATTGGGATCACTGTAGAAAGCTTGCTGTGTACCATTTCCATGATGTACATCCTTAAATGACAGACATTGCAATACATCAGAAATATTACAAGTGGCTCTGTATATTAAACCCTCTTAAGATGGATCAATTATGGAAGTATGGAATTAAACAGTCCAACATGGTATGCTTTGGATTGCATCTCAGAATATGTTGTAATTTTAAATCAATTATGCAGGTGCAGTTTCAAAATTATCATAAATGGATGCACTACTTGCATACCATAAACTGTAATGTACATTTTCAAATATCTCATATGAGTAAAGCTCATAATATTGTGTGTGTTTGTTTGTTTCTTTGTTTGTTTATAACATTTATTGGCTGCCCATCTTACCTTAAGATAACTCTGGGAGGCTTGCAGCCTTAAAAACAAACATAACATTTGTCACCAAACCAATAGAGCAGTGATGGTGAACCTTTTTTGGCTCCCATGCCAAAGGCGGGGGGAGCTCAGGAGGGTCTTGCGTGGGCATGCCACACCCATAACGCTATGTGTGCAACCCCCCCCCCCCTGCTTTTGGCACAGTTTTTTCACCCTTCTCAGGCTCCAGAGCCCCTCCTCCCCTCCCGGCACCCTCTAGAGGCCGCAGGAGCTTCCCTGAAGCCTCCAGAGGGTAAAAAACGAACCTACGGGGAACCCGGAAGTTCGGGAATGGTGACTTCCGACTTGTCTGATGGGCTGATTTTTGACCTCCAGAGCCTTCAGGAGGCTTCCTTGAAGGCTCCGGAGGGCGAAAAACAGCCCTATGGACAAACCAGAAGTCTGTTCCTGAATTTCCAGTTTGCCCATACTGCCAGTATTTCTCACTCCGGAGGCTTCAAGGCCAAAGTCAGCTGGCCAGTGTGCACATGCACGCTGGCCAGCTGATTGGGCAACGCCTTGCATGCCCTGACAAATGGCTCCATGTGCCACCTGTGGCATGCATGCCATAGGTTCACCATCACAGCAACAGGTGGCCTGGGGCTGCCATTCTTGTTGGGGATGGTGGCACTGGGAAATGGAAGACTGCGTCGCTGAACTACATCCCTATACCTGCGGCTCTGGACTTTGTCTTGTATACTGATGCCGCTGATACCTCCGCAGATGTCTGAGGTGGAATGGGCACATGTGGACTGGGCATGCTTCGGCGTCTGCATGGTGGTGGAGCACGTGTGGCTAGGGCGAGGCAGCAGGAAGGTTTAAATGGTGATAGGAGCACTGGGTGGATAGCCCTGACTTCATTTCACAACACGGGGAACATGGTGGTCAGTTCATACTAGAACGAAGAGGATAAACTTACTACAAACAAGAACTGAGTTTTGTGGTGTTTTCTTTCCTTACAAACTACCAGAACCTGACAGGAAGAGTCAAGAAAACCCTAGAAAAATTGTATGGGGTGCAATGACATTCTGTGACATTAGGCAACATTCTGGATGAACAAGTCAGCCTGTTCAGTTTGCATCAGGTCCTTAGCAAACTATTAGCTGCGGACCTATACATTAAATTGTCCAAGTGTAAGTTTCACAAGTCACTATCCAGGATTCTACATCTCCCAGGCGGGAGTGGAGATGGACCCCGCTAAGGTGAAAGCAGTGTTGGACTGGCAGGCTGTGAAAACACGCAAACAATTGCAAGGCTTTCTCTAGATTTTATTGCCAGTTCATCCCATTCTTCGCCCAAATGGCTCTCCCGCTAATGGATCTCTAAAGGACTAACATCTAAATGGGAAGCCATGCCCAGGTAATCCTGTGCCATGGACTTTACCTTGTCAACAAGCCTTTGAACAACTGAAAACGTTATTCACAGGGAACATCCAGAACCTACCATTTGTAGCACAAGTGGATGCTAGCGACATGGCAGTGGCCGTTGTTCTTTTGCAAACCAATGAGGTGGGTGGGTGGGTTTGCTACACTTAGGTGCCTACACATCCTGCAAGCTCAATGACACCAAATACAAATGGGCTATATGGTAAAAAGAGGCATTTGCAGTCCGGTGGGCTTTGCTGACCTGGAGACACCTGCTGGAAGGGGCGTGTGTGATGGACCATAAAAACTTAGAAGCCCTCCAAACCCCATGGCGGCTGTCACACAACACTTCAATTTCAGGCTGAAGTAGAAACTTTTTAGCACATACTCTGTCTCAGAAACCATAGTATGCTAGTGGGCAGAAGGAGATAGTTCAAGCCATGATACCAACCCTGCAACCCCAGGCATGACCAGCTAAAGAGGCACCATCCATAGGTCAATGAAGGCACATCCACGAAGGCACAGATGGAAGACATACTCTGTTCCATCCAAACTGGACTTCCGGCCGATCAGTGGTTCCAGGAGAACTGACCCACTCTCACACAACAGGAGGACCTTGTGTGGAAGGGGTCCAAGATCTATGTACCCAGCAGGTTCCAGATGGAAGTGCTGCGACGCTGCCATGATGCCTCAGCAGCTGGACATTTCAGATTTCTTTACACATAACAAATCAGCAGCTTTGGTGGCCGTGCATCAAAAAGGATATGGAGGACTGCGTGCATAGTTACATCATATGCATCATATGCGCCACCATGAAAAAACAATGAAAACCTCCCAGACTCCTACAGTCAGTGGTGACTCTTGTCAGACCATGGGAGGACGTAGCCATGGATTTCATTGTAGATTTACTGAACAGCCAAGCCAATACAGTGATATGGATAGTCATAGACCTCTTTTCCAAGCAAGCTCACTTTGTGGCTTATACCAGTCTTACGTCAGCCAGAAAACTGACAAAACTGCTTGCCACCCACATATATTGCCTTCACAGCATACCAGAGGGGTACAATTCACCGCTAAGTTCTGCAGTACATTTTTAGCTATGGTGGGGTCCTCCCAAGGCCTCAGTTCAGCATTCCATCCCACTACCTACAGAGCCACCAAAAGAACTAACGCAATGGTGGGGCAATAATTAAGCTGCTATATAAAGCACAAAGAGTTCAATTGGGCTGAGTTACTCCCCTTTGCTGAAGAAGGATATAATAATGCAGTCCAAAATAGCGGGTTCACCTCCTTCCAGGCCGCTACTGGAGTAGATTTTGTTCCAATCCCCAAGTGCTCTGGGAGGCCCCTGAGGAGCTAGGGCTACAAGAGTGGGTGGCACAGATGCAATGAGTGTGGTCAGTGGTCAGGGAGGCCTTACCAAAGTCTGAAATGGACTATAAACAACAGGCAGATAAGAAACAGAGTCCACAACCTCCTTTCCACTTGTCTACAAAATACCTCAAATTGTCTACTTGTCTACAAAATACCTCAAATTAAGGGTCCCCTGCAAGAAGCTAGCACCCACATTCATTGGACCATTCCCAATCATAAAGATCATTCACCAGAGGCCGCGGGAAGCCCCTCTGCAAGGGCGAGCAGAGGAATTTGGGATTTATCTGCAGGAGAAAATCACTCGGATTCGGAATGAGCTACCCTCCATCGACAGTGGTCCTGTGGGACTGTCCGAGGCTAGTCTTGAGGCTCCTTCTTGGGAGGAGTTTGACTTTGTTACCACCGAGGATATGGACAGGTTGTCAAGGAGGCTTAGGGCGACCACATGTTTATTGGACCCGTGTCCCTCCTGGCTTGTACTGGCATCCTGGGAGATGACACGAGGCTGGCTCCAGGGCATTGTCAACGCATCTTTGAGTGAGGGGTCCTTACCTGCCGTCTTGAAAGAGGCGGTAGTGAGGCCCCTCCTCAAGAAGCCGTCCCTGGACCCAGCTTTACTAGAGAACTATCGTCCGGTCTCCAACCTTCACTTTTTAGTGAAGGTTGTCGAGAGTGTGGTAGCCCAACAGTTTCCGCGACACCTGGAGGAAGTTGATTATCTAGACCCGCGCCAGTCCGGCTTCCGGCCCGGTCACAGTACCGAGACAGCATTGGTCGCGTTGGTTGATGATCTCTGGAGGGCGCGGGATAGAGGGTATTCCTCTATCCTAGTCCTATTAGACCTCTCGGCGGCTTTTGATACCATCGACCATGGTATCCTATTGCACCGACTGGGGGGGTTGGGGCTGGGAGGCACCGTTCTGCGGTGGTTCTCGTCCTACCTCTCTGGTCGGTCGCAATATGTGTTGACGGGAGGGCAGAGGTCGACCTCGAGGCCTCTCCTATGTGGGGTTCCTCAGGGGTCGGTCCTCTCGCCCCTCCTTTTCAACACATATATGAAGCCGCTGGGTGAGATCATCCGTGGTTTTGGGGTGGAGTACCACCTGTACGCTCATGACACTCAGTTGTACATATCCACCCCAAACCACCCCAACGATGCCGCCGAAGTGCTGTCCCGGTGTCTGGAAGCCGTACGGATCTGGATGGGTGGTAACAAACTCAAACTCAACCCTGCCAAGACTGAGTGGCTGTGGTTTCCGGCACCCCGGTTCAGCCAGATCACTCCAACTCTGGCCATTGGGGGCGAAACACTGGCCCCCGTGGAGAGGGTGCGCAATTTGGGTGTCCTCCTGGATTCCCGGCTGTCCATGGAGGACCATGTGGCAGCCGTGGCCAGGGGGGCGTTCCATCAGGTTCGCCTGATGCGCCAATTGCGCCCCTTACTGGACCGGGCTGCCCTACGCACAGTCACTCAAGCACTCGTGACGTCCCGACTCGACTACTGTAATACTCTCTACATGGGGCTTCCCTTGAGGTGCACTCGAAAGCTACAGCTAGTCCAAAACGCAGCCGCGCGAGTGATTATGGGAGCCACTAGATGCTCCCACATAACACCGATCCTGCGCGAGCTGCATTGGCTTCCTGTGGCCTTTCGAGTGCGCTTCAAGGTTTTGACTATCATCTTTAAAGCGCTCCATGGCTCGGGGCCTAGCTATATGCGAGACCGCCTCCTGCCCCATACATCCCTCAGACCAATCCGCTCCCACAGAGAGGGCCTCCTCAGGGTACCGTCGGCCGGACAATGCCGACTGGCGACACCCAGGGGAAGAGCCTTCTCTGTGGCGGGGCCAGCCCTTTGGAATGACCTACCCCCTGAATTACGTACCATCACCGACCTCCGCCTCTTCCGCCAATGTCTTAAGACATATCTGTTTCAACAAGCCGGCCTAGCCTAACCTCCCTTGGGGACTTAAGATAGTTTTAAATTGGGTTTTAAAATTTGGTTTTAGCGCAGGATGGGGTTATTTAATAGTTTTTTAAATTATATTTATTGTATTTTTGTATGTTTTTTAAATTTCCTGTGCGCCGCCCTGGGTCCTCTGTGGAGAAGGGCGGGGTATAAATTTAAATAAATAAATAAATAAATAAATAAATTAACCCTGTCCACAGCTTTAGCTCTCCTGGTTACTGAAGAAGACCCACCCAGTCTTCCACTGCAGCTTACTATGTCCAGTCTGGATGTCCTATTTTTGAGGGGATCTTCCTCCTCCACCCCTTCCTGTCACTGTGGGAAGAGGAGCAGCATTATGAAATAGATGATATATTGGACACCAGGTGGCATAGACAATACCTTATCCTCTGGAAAGGATATCTGCTTTTGGAAGCGTCCTGGGTGCATAGCACAGAGGTGTGGGCAGTTCACTTAATTGCTAAATTCCACAGGAAGAACCCAACCAAGGGAGCGACGTGCAGGATCCAGGCACCTTTTTACTTTGCTTTCCAGGTGCTGTCTCCATGGTAAGGGTGCTGTATGTCAGCCCTGGTGCACCAAGAGACCCAGGGCTGCCATTTTGGCAGGGGATGGCAGCATGAGAAAATAGAAGACTGTGCGGCCAAGCTACACCCCTATACCTGCAGCTCTGGACTTCATCTTGTACATTGACACCGCTGCTGCCTCCGTGGATGTCTCAACAGTTGAGAGGTGGAACGGGCAATCGAATTCCAAGTGGCATTTGAAAAACTCAAATGCCTGTTTGCAGCAGAGCCGATGCTAAAACACCCTGACTGTAATGCTTGTTTGGTTCTTCAAGCAGATATTAATGATGTGGCAATGAGGGCAGTGCTGCTGCAGAAAAACAACCAAGAGGTCCTGCAGCCATGTGCATATACCTCTCAAAAATTTATTGAAACTGAATGCAGGTGGGCGGTTTGGGAAAAGGAGGTGTATGGAGTGACCTGAGCAACCTTGCAGGCATTTTTTGAAAGGAAGCAAAGCCCTATTTGAGGTGTGGACTGACCACAAAAACTTAGAAGTCCTACCTCCCCCCCACATCTGAGGTTATCACCCAAATAAGTTTGTTCAGCTCAGTACTTTAACCCCTTCTGGGGGGGGGGAGAATTAAAGGACATTAAAGCTCTATCCAGATACCACAATATAACAGTTTCAAGGTCATCAGACCAGTTATCCTATTCTGGCAACTGGCAGCTTCAGTCACAATTAGAGCACAAGCTAAACTCCAAAACTAAGTGGCAGAGGATTTAAAGGGTGCACTAAAAGTGGCACTAGAGAAAGACAAGTGGTTCCAAGCCCATAAGAATGAACGCATGATGCAAAATGGCTTAGCCTGGGTACAGGCCAAATTGTATGTTCCTGAAAATCAATTGCTAATGCTCTTACAGAAAAAAAACATGAGTCAAAAGTAGCAGGGCACTATGGCTTTGCATTTGCATTTGTTTAAACACCAGTTCTGGTGGCCATCTGCCCAACTTGCACCTCTGTCAAAAGCCATCAGGGGAAATGCCCAGATCCTCCAGCCAGCACTGGAACCTAAAGTGCCATGGAAGGAAATCTCAATGGACTTTATAGTAGAACTTCCCAAAAGCTTGGGAAATACAGTGATTTGTGTGATAATTGACTTATTTTCTAAACAAGGGCATTTTGTGCCTTGCCAAAAAATTCCTTCTGATCATACCTTAGTGAAAATGTTCATGCAGCATGTATATAGGCTGCATGGTGTCCCAAAGAAATATTGGACTGCAGAGTCTCCAATTCACTTTGTGGTTTTGGCAAGAATTCTTAGAACTTAACTCCTCCCATCATCCTAAAATGAACAGGACCTGTGAATGTACAAATAGAGTCTTGGAACAGTACCTCAGATATTACCTTAATTATCAACAGGATAAGTGGACAGACCTTCTACCTTTCACTGAGGTTGTTTACAATATCTCAGTACATGATATAAATGGTAGTACAGGATTAACTTCAGGCCAAGACTTTGTATCTATCTCTGAAATGTCCCAGGCTACCACAAACTTCCAGCCTAAAAGAATGGATTTCACAACTGCAAAACATCTGGCCACTAGTTAGAAAATATCAGGCTGCATCTTCACTTTCTTTCAAGCTTGCTGCCAGCTGCCATGGAAACTGTGATGGTAGTGGAATCACTGGGCATGGGGGGGGGGGGGAGGTTCATTGAATTCACTCCTGCTGACACTGAGGGGCTGAGAGTTCTATTCAGTGACTATGATGATGGGCCCCTGGTAAATCAACACATAATACTTGTGACCATGCCTGTGGAACTAATGGTGTCCTCAGTGGTGTTGTGAGGAGAAAACTTTGGCTTTACTGGCCTCAGGGTTAGAGATGGGGGGGGGGGGAATGGAAAAATTGGGAGGGAGGACAGGGATTTTCCCCATTTTTTCCCCTAAGATGTTTGGGGGGGGAAACCAGGAAAAAATGGGGGAAGACCATGTTTGGAAAAATTGAACCCTTATGTAAATTGGAGGAGGGGGCTTTTAAAGATTTGGCACAAGGTGGCCAAGAAAGAGGAAGAGATTTTGATGCAAGAAAACCAAAGGACAGAAGAAATTGGGGGCAATAGTGCAGGAGCAACCAAAAAGTGAGAATTCCCAAAGAGTACTCGGATTTATGGGATGTGTTTAGTGAGAAGGGCTCCAACACACTCCTATTCCATCAACCCATTGACTGTAGTATTGAAATCCTTCCTGGGGCTAAATTCCCAAAGCCTAAACTTTACTCAATTATTCTTTTTTTTAATTACGTTTTTATTTTTATTTTTCAAAACAGACACAACACAAAAAAAACCCCTCTTTCTTTACCTACTGTGTATCAATTGGTTACCATTTTCCCCCCCATGCATTTCTTTCACCGTCACCCGTAATTCATACAAATTCTGGTATTTTAAATCAAATATATTTGTACATATTACCATCATCATACCCCCATTCTCGTTTCATTGCAGTTTCTTTCCTTTCTGTCAGTAGTACAGTGCGAGATTGAATAAATTAACCCTTTTTCCACCTTCTAGTTGAGATCTTTTTCTTCACTTCAGTTCCTCACCATTCTTTTTCACTTTTTCTAATCATTGATACCACAGCTCCCAATCCCCCCCCCCCCCCATATTGGTTCTCTTTATAGGACGGAGCCAATGTGGCTTTGATAGTTTTATTCCAAATTCCTCTCCACTTAATTGTATCAATTTCATACTCAAATTTTTTGGCCCAGGCAGTCAGAGGTTCCTTCATCACGTCTTCTTCCTCTCCCTTCCAGAGTAGCATCAGCTTATAACACTTCGTTATAGTTTTTTGGTCATTAGTTAAAAGGGCTTTGTCTAATTCTTGCATCTTGTTGGCTATCCCTCCAGTAGCTTTGTCTTTCTTATATCTTGATTGCATCAGCCACCAATTTATTTTTAGCCCCTGTCTTTTCAGCTCTTCTTCTGACTTCAGTTCCCCCCTGGAATTTAAGATCTCCTTGTATGTCCATCCATGGCCCTCGGTAAGAACATTTGGGTATATTATCGCCTCGGTTGGCGACACCCAAAAAGGAATTTTTTCGTAGTATTTCAATTTTGCCGTTTTCCAGACCGCTAGTAAAATTGTCCTCACAATAATGCCTCTGGAAGATGCCTCTGGACAGGGGACCATCCCCCCACATGTAGGCGTGCCATCCTTTCTGCAAATCATGACCTTCTAAGGTAAGTATCCTTATGTTTTCTAAACTCATCCAATCTTTTAACCACGCTAGCATCCCAGCTTGGTAATAGAGTTTCCAATTTGGAAAGCCAAACCCGCCTCTTTCTCTTTGTTCTTGCAGGATTTTCCACCTAATTTGTGCTTTCTTTCCTTGCCATACAAACCTTCCACAGATTGTATCTAACTCTCGAAAATGCTTACCCTGTAATTTTAGGGGTACCATTTGAAATAAGAACATAATCTTGGGTAATATATTCATCTTTATATTCATCCGCCATTCTACTCACCAACGAAAGTTGCAAGGAATTCCATCTTTCCAACTCCTGCTTTATCTGTTTCACCAATTTGCCAAAATTATCCTCCAAAATTGAAGAACATCTATTGGTCAGCAGAATGCCCAGATACTTAACTTGTTTTGTTATTTGGACCCCCAGCACTTCTCTCTTCTTTCATATTTTTAGTTAACCCCTTCTTTTTTTCTTTGTTTATCCTTAATCCAGCAACCAGCCTGTACTCTTCTATCTCTTTTATCAGTCCTAAACCTGAGGTGAGCGGCTCTTCCATTACACAGACCATATCATCTGCAAACACCAAGACTTTAAATGTTTCCTTCCTAACTTTAAGTCCCAAAATGTTAGGGGCTATCCTAATTTGCCTTAACAGCACTTTTAAAGATAAAATAAATAATAAAGGGAAGAGCGGGCAGTCTTGTGCCTTTCCCAATGTTTATTACACCTGTAAGCTCTCCTTTCACCAAGACCTTTGCTGTCTGCCTGGAGTACATTCTCCTTATTACTCCTAAAAACTCTTCTCCAAATTCCATACATTCCACTTGTGCTGTTAAAAATTCCCAAGAGACGTTATCAAACGCTTTCTGGGCATCGAGAAATATTAAGGCTACCTGCTTATCTGGGTGTGATTCATAATATTCTAATATATCTAGTAAAATTCTTAAGTTGCTTCTCATTTGCCTCTGGGGTAAAAAACCCCTTTGGTCCATATGGATAAATTTCTGTAGGCACACCTTAATTCTTTCTGCCAATATACATGCAAATATCTTATAGCCTGTGTTTAATAGTGATATAGGTCTGTAATTTTTAATTTGATCTTTCGCCTGGTTTTCTTTTGGGATCAGGGTAATGTAAGCTTCCTCCCATTAATTTGGCATTCTCCTATTTTGAAGCACCTCATTATACACTTTTACTATATACTTTCCCATTATCTCCCACAAACTTTTGTAAAACTCACTGGGCAGACCATCCGTCCCTGGTGTCTTATTTAACTTTTGCTTCTGAAGAGCCCTTTCCACCTCTCCTAGGGACATAGGCGCATTTAGCAATTTTTTATCCTCCTGATATCTTGGGGAGATCCATTTTAGCCAGGAATTTCCTAATCTTATCCTTAGAGGGTTCCTCTCCACGATACAATTTGCTATAGAAATCCTGCACAAATTTCCTCTTTCCTTCTTCATCATATCTCACCTCACCAGATTCCCCTAACACAGGGGTCCCCAACCCCCGGTCCGCGGACCGGTGCCGGTCCGTGGCTTCACAAGAACCGGGCCGCAGGGCCGGAGAGGAGGAGGAGGGAGCAGCCCCCTGGGCAGAGGATGGCCGAGAGCGCCTCTCCCTCTCTATTTCTGCCTCTCTAAGTCTGCTGCTCTGTGTGTCTGTCATTCTCTCCCCCCTCGCCCCCCCCAAGCAGCAGAGGGGAGGTTATCCCGCAACGGGTGAGGGGCGGGCGGAGGACCCGAGCTGCGGCTACCTTAAGCACCATCCGGGCGCGCACGCCCACCTTTCTTCCAGCCGTGTGTGGCGCCCGGATGGCCTCGGCGACACTTAAGGTAGCAGCAGCTCAGGTCCTCTGTCCGCTCGCTCGCTCGCCCATTGCGGAATAACCTCCCCTCTGCTGCTGGGGGGGGGGCGAGGGGGGAGAGAATGACATACACACAGAGCGACAGACTTAGAGAGGCAGAAATAGAGAGAGGGAGGGAGAGAGGTAATCACACATACACACACACACAGAGTGACAGAGGTGGGTGGAGGGAGGAGAGCGACAGATACAGAGAGAGAGAGAGAGAGACAGAAACAGAGAAAGAGAAAGAAAGAAAAATAGAAAATGATGAATGGTGGGAGGGAGGGAGTGAAGGAAAGAAGGGGGAGGAAGAAGGGAGGGGTGAAAGAAGGAAGAAAGAAGGAAGGAAGGAAGGAAGGAAGGAGAGGGAGGGAAGGAAGGAAGGAAAGGGATGGAGGGTAGGAGGGAAGGAAGGAAGGAAGGAAAGGGATGGAAGGTAGGAGGGAGGGAAGGAAGGAAGGAAAGGGATGGAGGGTAGGAGGAAGGGAAGGAAGGAAGAAAGAAAGGAAGGAAGGAAAGGGATGGAGGGTAGGAGGGAGGGAAGGAAGGAAGGAAAGAAAGGGATGGAGGGTAGGAGGGAGGGAAGGAAGGAAAGAAAGGGATGGAGGGTAGGAGGGAGGGAAGGAAGGAAAGGGATGGAGGGTAGGAGGGAGGGAAGGAAGGAAGGAAGGAAAGGGAGGGAAGGTAGGAGGGAGGGAAGGAAGGAAGGAAAGGGATGGAGGGTAGGAGGAAGGGAAGGAAGGAAGGAAGGAAAGGGATGGAGGGTAGGAGGGAGGGAAGGAAGGAAAGGGATGGAGGGTAGGAGGGAGGGAAGGAAGGAAGGAAGGAAGGAAAGGGAGGGAAGGTAGGAGGAAGGGAAGGAAGGAAGGAAGGAAGGAAAGGGATGGAGGGTAGGAGGGAGGGAGGGAAGGAAGGAAGGAAGGAAGAAAGAAAGAAAGAAAGAAAGAACTTATGACCACAATTGAGTCCAAAATTTTGGTTGCTAAGCATTAATGTTTCACCACATTTTCCAAGTTGCCCACGCCCACCGGGTCTCACGACAACTGAGCCACTCCCATAAAACAGGCCACACCTTTTGGGTCTCAAAAGAAATTTCAGTAGTGGTACTGTTGATATTTGGCTCTATTGACTAATACGTTTGCCCACCACTGCCTTAGAGAGCCAAGTGAGCCGACTCCCCCCCCGCATGCGCTTGCGCCGCCTGTTCCCCCTCCCCCCTCCTCCTCTAGGCCAGCCGGTCCGCAGAATTTTCTTTAAAATGAAACCGGTCCCTGGTGCAAAAAAGGTTGGGGACCCCTGGCCTATAAGACAAATGTGCTCATATTCCACTTTAAGTAGTTCTCGACAAAGCCCTTTGTAAAATTCCTGCTGGTTATTATTCGGAGCGTAAATGCCTACCACTAATACCTTTTTGTTAATCACCCAACATTCCACCATCAATACCCTTCCATTTACGTCCGCAAATACCTCTTTGGGCCTAAGGTGGGGTTTGATATACATCGCCACCCCCTTCTTCTTCTGGGTTGCTGAAGCTACAAAGAGGTCTCCCACCCTGGGACATGCCAGAACACTGCTATGTTGGTTTTTAATATGCGTTTCTTGAATGCAATTTATATCCACATTTTCTTGTCTTAATTTATTTAAAATTTGTTTTGACATTTACAGAAATCAACTGCAATTCTTCCATTCACTTACCTCCCCTTGGCTTTGGTTGTTTGCCTTGTTTCTATCTGGGTCTCCCTCCCTCCCCCTCCCCTCCCCTCCTCCTCCCCATCTCCTCCTCCCTCTCTCCCCAAACCTCCTCTTGACTCCTCCTCTCTAATTCCTCCCCTGTCTCCTGTTCCTCCCTATAACCAAAATTTTGGTCATAAAAATCCTGCGCATCTAACACATTTTCAATTCTTATCTTTTGAGTCTGCCATGTAATCAGAAGTCCTTCAGGGATTAGCCATCTATATAATACATTATTTTTCATCAACTGTGTAGTCAGAAATGCATATTTCCTTCTTTGCTCACACACCCTTCTAGGAATCTGCCGTAAGGTAATCACTTCTTTGCCTTTATACATCAGGGGCACGTCTCTCGCTTTTTTATAAACCTCGTCTCGAAATGTTTTTTTAGCAAAACGAATATGTAGCTCTCGAGGGAGGTTATGTCTCCTTGCATAATTGGTCTGGATTCTATAGGTTTCATCTAGATCAGCCTGCATGTTCTCAATCTTCCTCTGCGTAGCTTCTGCCAGCAACTTGACCATGACTTCCACCACATTTTCCTCCTGTTCCTCTGCTATATTTTGAAAGCGGAGATAAAAATAGGCCCTCTCCATGCCTAACGACACCACTTTCTCTTCCATTGATCTGTTGTATCGCGCTTGAAATTGTTGATCCCTCTCCATTGTTTCCAACTTCTGCTTCATCACTTCTGATTTCCCTTCAATCTTCAGCAATCTTTGTTCACTATTATCAAGTTTTGCTTGAATGTCCATTATTCTATCCCTTACCTCGTTGAGATTTCCTCGCAAATCATTTATTTCTTCTTTCATTTCGTCATGGTTACTACAGAGAGTATCTTGAGTTTTCATCAATGTATCCTGAATTGCCTGCAACGCATTTTGAATACTTTGCATTTTACTGGCTTTTCTCCTGCCATTGAATCTATTGCCTTCGATGGAGCCGGAGAGAAAGTGCCAGTCATAGTTACAGGAGGGGCTTTTTTTACCAGCCCTGATTGTTGAATTTGTTGCCATCTTCACTTGGTCAATACACTGCCACCACAGAGGCATATAATATTTCAGTTCTTGAGCTTCCTATCCTATCTTACTTTCCACTATACCTAAAAGAGAGGCAAGGAAAAGGGGAAAAAAAGAAGGAAAAGGGAGAAGCAAGAAAGGCCACGGAGGGGGGGGACGACACATTCAAACTGCTAGTTCATCAACTTAACATCCCCCCATAGGTCATACCCATCACAACAAATTATATTAAGAAGGAACATATAACAGAGAGTCCAGTGAGCCACTGAGGAGAATATTTTCCACTTGCTAGAAAGCCACTTCTATAAACTCAATCCAAACAAGCCAGCAGTCATAGGGTTAATATCAGCCTTCGTCTAAGCTCCTCCCCGATAGCTTTCGCTCCTCTCCTCAATGACTCAGCCAAAATTCACCATTGTTCTTCACTGGTTGGAGGGAGCGCTGGGTTATGGAGGGGGATTTGTAACTTTTTGCGCAGGAACCTTATTTCTAGCCTGACTTTAGTGCAGCCAGCAACCTTTAGTAAAAGAATCTAACTAACTAAATGGAGCTGAGAGTCTTTTTTTCCTAAGAGATCTGGCTGAGGAAGGTCTGATACTCCACATCAACACATTGGTTGTATGAACAAGGTTATGGCCTGCCTTAGACCTGAAAGCCAGGTGAACTAGTCATTCTCTCTCAGCCCAACTCATCTCACAGGATAGGGGAAAAAAAAGTAAAATAGGAAGATGAATGTGTGCTTGATATGTTCACTGCCTTAAGTTACTTGTAAAAATAATAGAGGTTGAAAACAAACAAACAAACAAATAGCAAATACTATTGCTATTACTTATTTCTTAACTTATTATTTCTAGATATTTAAGATGGAATAATTTATTTCCGAGATGAATATGTGGAAAAAAACTATCATTACTATTCAGGATATTCCATATGATCTGCAGAGGAAGATAAATCCATTCTAGCATTCTTTTTCTCTGAAGATACCAATAGAAGCCTGCTTGTCCTGATTCTGTTACCTGCACCTTTAAACAGGTTAATTTTTTCCTAAGAAATGAATCGGGGAAAGATAAGCTATTAATTTTAAGTAATTAAGCTTAGTAATTAAGCTCTTGTGTTGCAGCTTTTTCAACTATTATTTACCGTATAGTAAATAAAGAAAACCAATAGTTGAAAAAGCTGCATTCTTGCTTTTGTAGTCAGTAAATACTTGATGCTGTTTTCACTGGAGAAGGAACAAGACAGACAATTTAATGGATTGGGCACAGAAAATCTAGTGTTTATTTGGCAATTACCTTCCTACGCTCAACTGACAGAAAGATTGAAACTGAATAAAAAAAGTTTTGTTTTTGTAGATAAAAAAACAGATTTTGAAAGGCACTTATGTACTAATGATGAACATTTTATGCTCAAGGTATATACACAAGGTATATTTAATTTATTCCCTAACAGCAAATATGTTTTCCAAAAACATATATTTTCCCCCTTTGCTATGTCTAGTCAGTTCAAAGTCAGTTCAAAATCAGCTCAAAGTATTCTTTCTGATATATTTCAACTTTGGTCAGTAGATGGCAGCCTTGTTTCTTTTTCCTTTCCACTCTATCAAATGCCTTGCTGAAGTCCAAGTAAATTATATGGACAGCATTCTGGTCCACTAATTTTGCCACTTTTGTCGAAGAATGCAATAAGATTAGTCTAGCATGATCTGTTTTTGACAAACCCATGTTGGCTTTTGGCTATTACTTTGTTTACTTCTAAGTGTTCACTAATTTGTTGCTTGATTATCTTTTCCAGAATCTTCCCTGGTATTGAGGTCAGGCTGACAGGTCTATAGTTTCCTGGATCTTTTTTTTTTACCCTTTTTTGAAGATGGGAACCACAGCTTTTTTCCAGTCTTCTGGCAGTTCCTCAGTGCTCCAAGATCTCTGAAAGATATAGTTCAGTGGTTCTGAGATCTTGTCTGCCAGTTCCTTCAGAACCCTGGGGTGTAATCCATCCGGTTCTGGTGATTTGAACTCGTCTAGGGCAGACAGATGCTTGCTTACCATTTTCTTCCCTATTTCAACTTGTGTTCCTAATCTGATTTTTGTGGTGCTGTTTTTGGTTGGTTGGACATTTTTTCCCCTTTGTGTAAAGACAGATGCAAAAAATGAGTTAAATAGTTCTGCTTTCTCCCTGTTGCTTGTCATCTTCTTGCCATTTTCTCCCAGCAATAGGCCAATTATTTCCTTAACTTTTTTCTTGTTTTTAACATGTTGGGAGAAGCTTTTTTTGTTATTTTTTATTTTTGTGGCAGGCCCTTCTTCATTGCGAGCCTTAGCTTTCTTCATTTCATCTTTACAGGCTCAGGCTATTTGCTGATATTTTGCCTTAGTTATGTCCCCCTCTTTCCACTTTTTATATTTATCCTTTTTGTCTTTCAATTTGTCAGAGAGTTCTTTATGCAGCCATGCTGTTTTCTTTGGGAAGTTGTTATTTTTCTTCTTCATTGGTATGATGCTAGACTGGGCTTTTGTAATCCCATTTTTCAAAATTTTCCAAGCTTCTTGAGTTGTTTTCCCCTTGAGGATTCTCATCCACGGAATCCTTCCCAAGCTCTCTCTAAGTTTATTGAAATTAGCTCTCTTAAAGTCCAATACTAGTTTGACTTTGTTCTACTACTTTTGTTTGCATAATGTTGAATTGCATGTTGTATTGCATGATCATTTGCCCCCAAGGTTCCTGTTGCTTCAACACCTTCTATAATTTCTTCTCTGTTAGTGAGAATTAATATGGCTGATCCCCTTGTTCCCTTCTCTATCTTTTGGGAAACAAAGTTGTCTGCTAGGTTTGTTAGGAACCTGTTGGATCTTCCACTTGGTGCAGAGTTTGTTTCCCAGTTGATGTTGGGGTACTTAAAATCCCCCATTACTATTGTGGTGTGCTTCCCTAACCTTTAATATTGACCCCAATGCATTCAAGATTGTTCTCATCATTGTGCTCTATTTCTGTAGCGATGTAGTTATTTCTTATATATAGTGCAACTCCACCTCCTCTTTTATTTGGTCTATTTCTTTTAAATAATTTAAATCCTTCCAGCTGTATGTTCCATTTTTGGGTTTCATCCCACCAAGTTTCTGTAATGGCAACAATATCGTATCTGCCCTCTTTTACTTGAATTTTTAATTCGCCCTGTTTATTCCTCATACTCTGTGCATTGGTGTATAGACATTTGAGTCCATTTTGATTGACCCTGTGTTTACTGTCTACATAACCTGTGTTATAACTGACTGCCTCTATTTTCTTGCCACTTGTATGATTAATGCACATGGTATGACACTCATAATTAAATGTTTGTTTTTGCTTGACAGTAGTGATAATCTTACCCACACAAACATCTATATTACATGCACTGATAACCTTATGAATTTTAGATTGCTGGGCACAGAAATGTTCTGTATCTATTAATTCTCTGTCCCTGCTGCTCAGTTTAAATGTTTATCCAGAAAATCTGTGAATTTAATGCCAAGTAGCTCAGTCCCTTTCTTGGATGGGTGCAAATTATCTCTTTTGTACAGTTTTTCATTGGACCAGCTGCAGGCATCATGACTAAAACCAAAGCCTCCCCTTTTACACCACTCCTTTAGCCACACATTAAACTCTGCTACACATTGGCCCTTCCCTTTTTGTTCCTTATATACAGGTATAACCTCTGAGAAGATAAACCGACAACTTGTACTACTAAGTTCATACCCCAAGCTCTGGAAATCATTCTGCACAGAAAGTACATCTTTTTGGGACAGATCATTTGTGCCAAGATGTATAATAGCATCAACTTCACAGTCCTTACTTGCATTCTTGACTATCTTAAGAATGCACCTCTTGTCTCTGCTGGCAGTAGCACCTGGCAGACACCTGACATCTTTCAAAACCTCCATATCCATTCCTAAATTTACATCCCTTACGATTGAATCAATAATCCGAAGGTGACTTCTCTTTTTGGATACCTTGCTCTTCTTGTGCGACTGATGTGTGATACCTGATTCACACATTCGCCTTTCCGAAGTAAGTTCTTCATTTTGGACCACGATCCCCTGCTTATTTGAGTCATCGTTATTACAACTACCTCGACTATCTTGTCCCCGTTAAGGTCAGCAAGGGTGCAGAGAGGAGGAGCCTGTGTCACGATGATACGAAGGGCGGTCTTGATGCTCCGAGACCACAATTGATTCTTTTTCCGTAGGACGGTCCAATTGGACCTAAAGCCGTTCTGTAGGGATGGTCAACAGGAAGACAAAGCCTTGTTGATCTCAGGGACACCGCAAAGTCCCTGATCGATCCAAGGGAGGTGCTTCTACCCCGCGGTAAATAGAGAGCCATTAGGCTGGCAAAGTTGCTGACGGGTCCGGAAGGAAGGAGGTGAAAAGAGAAAGTGGCTTCAGCTGGTGAGACTTTTACTGTTTTTAAGAGTGGTTGCCCATAAAAAACCTAAAGTCAAGTTAAAATTTTAAGAACAGAAGAAATAAGCGGCGGAATTAAGATCTAGAGGACCCTGATCAGTGTGTTATCTTAATTTTCTAAACGTTATTTTTATAAATGGAACCTACGCAAAACTTTAAAAAAGGAATGGATTAAGTTTTCTTCTTCTATATATTTTTAATATTATTCTTACAACTCACGGATTAAACCTTTTCTTTTTCATTAATACGTGTGATCTTTAACTTTTTCTTTTTTCTTTTACCCAAGAATTTGACTCTTTCTAATTTGAAACAATTAAGATACAAAAAGAAACAAAGAAATTGTAATAATTGTAACAACAGAGGGAAAGATGGCACTGCTACTTGAAAGCTGAAGTGTGAGTATTGAAAACAAAACACTCCTACTTTCATTACTGATTATCCTGGTTTGGAACTTCAAAGACCCACAGCTTGTTTGTCACTTCTTCCTATAAGGCTGTTTTATAAAATATATATTATGGACTGGAAATTGTTTTTAAAGGAAAGCATTCAAGTAAGGCAGTATACTATCTGTGTTTTCACCATTCAAAGTGCTGTTTGGTAGTTGAAACTTAAAATATTTAATATCTCATTTAATAAAGTGACCAAAATACAAAAAAAAGTGAAAAGTGAATTGTTTTCCACAGATGTTCTTTTGAAGCTTATTTTCAGCCAGAGATTTTATTGTGAATTTATGTGTCAACTTGTTAAAAACCTCTTTAAGCCAGAGTAGCAGCTTTCCTTCTTAACAGCTGGAGAAAATGGCTTATTCTGAACAGAAAGAAATGGTTACCTTTGCAGCAGATGTTTGCAATACAGGAATTTTCTAATTCATTTGAGAAAAAATTAGATTACCTAATTGGAAAATATGATGAAAAGGATGGAGGTACATATCAAATAGAAAAAGCAGTGGTTAGACTCCCAAGCATCAAAGAGAAAAATAACTACAAAGGAATTAAACCTGTTTTTTTAAATGAATGGTTTATGTCTGGCAATGGAAAAAGTGGAACATGGAAAGAGGAGTCAGATGGATGGGAATTCCACCTCAGATGGCAAGACACAGAAGAAGAAACAACAAAAGAAAGAAACTCTTATTAGTAACATCAATAACAACTCTGACAATTAAAGACAAGCTGATTAAGGAAAAAGAAGAAGGGCATCGAAATGACAAGAATCAATAAATAATGAAACGCAAAGAAAAGTCCACACAAACTTGATTAAGAATGAGACTAGAGGACTTTTACCACAAATGGCAGAAGACATAAGACTTATTTACCACTGGAAAGATACTTATTTATTTTATTTTATTTTAATTAGATTTATACCCCGCCCTTCTCCAAAGAGGACCCAGGGTGGCGCACAGGAATTTAAAAACACATACAAAAACAAAATACAAAATTTAAAATATATTAAAATATATTAAATACCCATCCTGTGCTAAAATCCAATTAAAATCCCCAAAATTAAAACTGTCTAAAATAGTCACAACGGAGGTTACGCTAGGCCGGCTTGGTGAAAAAAGTGTGTCTTTAGACACTGGCGGAAGAGGCGGAGGTCCAAGATGGTGCGAAGTTCAGGGGGTAGATCGTTCCAAAGGGCAGGGCCCGCCACAGAGAAGGCCCTTCCCCTAGGTGTCACCAGTCGGCATTGCCCGGCCGACGGCACCCTGAAAAGGCCCTCTCTGTGGGAGCGGATCGGTTGAAGGGATGTATGGGGCAGGAGACAGTCTCGCATATAACTAGGTCCCGAGCCATGGAGCGCTTTAAAGATGGTCGTCAAAACCTTGAAGGTTAATAGATGAAAGTGTCAACGTTCCAGCGTTGCCATGACAATTATCAGGCTGCCCTAACGAAGTGAAAATTCTTGACATTCCTGTGTTCGGGAAGGGAATCTCAGGATGACCTGTGACTACGCATTCATAGATTTACTTTCCATGCTAATTGGGTAACGTGATTTATGACAGGCAAATGGGAGGCGGCATAGGGGGGTATAGTTCAGACACTATCAAATAACTTTCAGTTCTGGCTACAACAGGGGTTCAGCCAAGATGTTAATCCTAATAAATGGATGTTTTTTGAACTTTATCTTGAGGACGTGAATTAATTGGGGTTTTCTCTTGGGAGCTTCACAGAAAGTTTAATTCAAAATTAGTTAAGCTTAGGAAAATTTAGCGACAAAAGACATGGTTAAATAAACAACTGAAAATGATAAATAATGTACATATATGTATTGGTATAAGAAGTAGTAATAGGATATGAATATTGAATGACAACTATGAAATGAAGATAAGTAATTGTTCGGCTATATATATTACTAAAAAAGAAACTGTGATAATGGATATAGTAAATAAAGGAGAGATAATGATAACAATATCTATATAGGTATGGGAAAACTGGATACAAACTTTAAACAGTGGTTTGAAAAGGAAGACTAGAAATTTTTTGTTACTAAATATTATTGATGTCTGGTTAGAATAGGTTATAAGGAACAGTGTTGTTGGAGGACATTAGAATTAATAAATGAGATGCCAATATGTGGTTATGTTTTAAGTTTTGATATGTTTTATGATGAAAGACGTGTAAACAATTATAGTTAAATAAGAATGGAGGTATGATGAGGGTAATATGTATAAATATATTTGATTCAATATACTTGAAATAATATGTACCTTGGTTGATTATGGAAGAGATACATGAAAACATTTTGTAACCAACTGATACACTTTCTATAGCATGTAAATGGAGGACATTTGTGTTGTGTTAAAATTAAAATAAATTAAAATTTTTTTAAAAAAAGGTCAGCAAGAGCACTATATCTGTTATGCTGGGACACAGCAAAAGCTTTGTATTTATGGTTCACAGCTCTCACCCTGCCAGATCCCACAATTGTCTAGACTGCTCTTTTCCTATGGGATATTTGCGGTAGGGAAGATTGGTTGCGTGGCATCTCCATAGAGTGGAATGGCTGAATTGGCCACCTAATTTCTGCTTGGAGAGCACAGATTAGAAATTCAATATAGGTAATGTGTCTAGGTAGTCTAGTAATTTGTTTACAAAGGGGACAGTATCCAAATTTGAAAAGAGTAACTGCAGAAGACTAACTTAAACCTCTGTATCTCTTTGACTTTTACTCTTTTACTCTATTGTACTTATGGATCTCTTTGACTCCCCTCTTGCAGCCAAAAGCTCCTCCCTCTAGCCTCAAGAAAGTTGAAATGAATGAAATAAGGCAGCTTATTCTATTGTAGTCCTATGGATCTCTGTGCGTATTTTCCCCAAAAGGCTACAGGGATGCCTATCCATGCCCATGTGTTTTTCCAGATGCTGCAGTGGAATAAGAGAGGGGGGGGGGGGAGAAAGAGGAAGGAGCTTGCGCATAAGGAAGGAGAAGCCACTTTTCTCCCCCAAACCAGCTGGTCTGTTAATTTGAAAATGAGCAATAAAGAGAAGCACTTTCAGTACATAACGGCAAGGAAAACGCTGAGAAGTGTAGAAGAGCTACATGTGTGTGAGTCAGGGAATTCCAGACCGGAAATATTGTTTTGTATTCCGGTTAAACTAGAATTGGTTCTTTATGAAGGATCTGTGAGAATTTTGAACTATTGCAATAAGGCCCAAGAAAAAAAAATAAAGCAGAAAGATTTAATTAAAGGAGAAGAGAAAGAATGATAAAACATCCACTAAAGGCCTTTCTAATGTGTTTACAATTGTAGAATTAGAAATATTTGATTGACTGTATGCTTTAATGTTGAAAAAGAATAATCTTTATCAGTATAAGCAGAGGTGTATTCTTCAAGCTTTAATGCAGTTTGCAAAAATCATTGTAGTAAACTGAATACAACTGTAGAACATAATTTTTCACCAAAATGCAATTTAATGGAGAGTAAAGTAAGATTTTACACAGGTAAGAAAAAATGTATAGAATAGACCATCTGGCTTAACTGGAAGTAACTGATCCGTGAGATGGAAACTTATCAAACAGATCCAATCTAGAAATGAGAAATCTCTTGACAGAATAATTAGAGAAATGGGATGCCTTCAGAAATTGTGGGTTTACCATCACTGGAGGTTTTTAAGAAGAAATTTGTCCATAATAGTATAGGGTCTCATCTCATTATCAAATTTACAGCCATTATCAAATTTACAGTCAATTCCTTTTTTGTTTCATGTTAATAATAATAATAATAATAATTTAATTTTATATCCCGCTCTCTCTCCCCAAGGGGACTCGAGGCGGGGCACAGGCAATTAAAAATACAAATAGAACCACAGACAAATACAAAATACAAAGTTAAAAATAGATTAAATTGATCCTGCGCTAAAACCCATAAACTAAACTAAAAATTACCCCTAAAAACCCCTAACCTAAAAAGAGACTACCCAAGGCCGGCCAGACGAAAAAAGTGCGTCTTTAATTTTAAGCGGAAGGAGCGGAGGTCCGTGGTTGTCCTGATATCGGGGGGAAGGTCATTCCAGAGGGCTGGGCCCGCCACAGAGAAGGCCCTTCCCCTGGGCGTCGCCCGCTGACAAAGTCTAGTGGACGGCACCCGGAGAAGTCCCTCTCTGTGGGAGCGAATCGGCCGTGAGGATGTATGGGGCAGGATCCGATCCCGCAGGTAGCTAGGTCCCGAGCCATGGAGCGCTTTGAAGATGGTAATTAACACCTTGAAGCGCACCCGGAAGACGACAGGTAGCCAGTGCAGCTCGCGCAAGAGCGGTGTTACGTGGGCAAACCTAGACGTGCCCATAATTGCTCGCGCGGCTGCATTCTGGACCAACTGAAGCCTCCGGGTACACCTCAAGGGGAGCCCCATGTAGAGAGAGTTGCAATAATCCAGTCGGGATGTCACGAGAGCATGAGTGACTGTGCGAAGGGCGTCCCGATCCAATAGGGGGCGCAACTGGCGTACCAGGCGAACCTGGTAAAACGCCCTCCTGGCCACGGCTGTCACTTGATCTTCCATGGACAGCCGGGTATCCAGGAGGACACCCAAGTTGCGCGCCCCATCCACAGGGGCAAGATGTTCGCCCCCTATGGCCAGCGTTGGAGAGAGCTGGTTGAATCGGGCAGCCGGAAACCACAGCCACTCGGTCTTGGTCGGGTTGAGCCTAAGTCCGTTACTTCCCATCCAGATCCGCACGGCTTCCAGGCACTGGCACATCACCGCTACGGCATCGTTGGGGTGGTTTGGGGTAGATATGTACAGCTGGGTGTCATCAGCGTACAGGTGGTACTCTACCCCAAAACCACGGATGATCTCACCCAGCGGCTTCATGTATGCGTTAAACAGGAGAGGCGAGAGGACCGACCCCTGAGGCACCCCGCATGTGAGGGGTCTCGGGGTCGACCTCTGCTCTCCTGCCCGCACAAATTGCGATCGGCCAGAGAGGTAGGAGGAGAACCACCGTAAAACGGTGCCTCCCACCCCCAACCCCCCCAGCCGATGCAATAGGATACCATGGTCGATGGTATCGAAAGCCGCCGAGAGGTCTAATAGGACCAGGATGGAGGAACATCCCCCATCTCTGGCCCTCCAGAGATCATCTACCAACGCGACCAATGCCGTCTCGGTGCTATGCCCGGGCCGAAAGCCGGACTGGCGCGGATCTAGATAGTCAACTTCCTCCAGGTGACGGGGAAACTGTTGTGCCACCACACTCTCAACAACCTTCGCCAAGAAGGGAAGGTTGGAGACTGGACGGTAGTTGTTCAAAAGAGCTGGGTCCAAAGAGGGCTTCTTGAGGAGGGGCCTCACCATGGCCTCTTTTAGGGAGGCAGGCAAGGAACCCTCACTCAAGGATGCGTTGACAACCTCTTGGAGCCAGCCTCGTGTCACCTCCCAGGATGCCAGTACAAGCCAGGAGGGGCACGGGTCCAATAAACATGTGGTGGCTCGCAGTCGCCCACGTAGCCTGTCCATATCCTCGGAAGTAACGGAGTCAAACTCCTCCCAAACAAGATCTCTCTCGTGGCATCCCACTGGGCCATGAATGGGGGTTAGCTCACTCTGTATCTGGGCGGTTTTCTCCTGCAGAAAAATCACAAATTCCTCTGCTCTACCCTGTAGTGGGGCTTCCCGTTCCCTCTGTTGAAGGAGGGCGCGGGTCACCCTAAACAGGGCGGCAGGGCGGTTTTCTGCGGATGCTATGAGAGTGGCACAATGATGACGTTTGGCCACCCTCAGAGCCACAATGTAAGTCCGTAAATGGGCTCTTACCTGTGTCCGGTCAGATTCAGAGCGGCTAGCCCTCCATCTTCTCTCTAGGCATCTCTTGCGGCGTTTCATCACCCGCAGCTCCTCAGTGAACCAAGGAGCCAGGGTGGTTCGCCGCCGCGAGAGAGGCCGCAAGGGCGCGACCCGATCTAAGGCTCCCACGGCTGCACTATTCCATGCGGCCGTGAGGTCCTCCATCGGGGCGCGGGTCAGGGATACAGGAAATGGCCCAAGCGCTGTCTGGAACCCATCCGGGTCCATCAAGCGCCTGGGGCGGTACCAGATTGGTGACTCTGGTTCCGCCTCCCCGCGGAGGGGAGCAGCGGTCGGAAAGTCGAGCCGGAGAAGTGAGTGGTCTGACCATGACAAGGGTGTGATGACTATATCCCCTGTACCCAGATCACTTTTCCATTGGCCCGAGACAAAGATGAGGTCCGGCGTATGTCCACCCTCGTGGGTGGGGCCCTGAATTACTTGGGTCAGGTCCATGGCCGTCATGGAAGCCATGAACTCCCGAGCTACCACGGATGATTCGCCCAACGATGGCAGGTTAAAGTCCCCCATGACTATAAGTCTGGGGGTCTCCACTGCCACCGTAGCGATCACCTCCAGGAGCTCGGGCAGGGCTGCTGCTACATAGCGGGGAGCCAGGTATACAACCAGCAAGCCCAACTGCCTCCCTAGGCCCCACTTCACGCAGAGGGACTCACAGCCGGAAGTCTGGGGCACAATGGTCTCTCTCGGCTCAAGGCCTTCCTTAATAATGACCGCTACCCCACCACCCCTGCCTAGGGCCCGCGGCTGATGAAATGCGCGGTAGCCTGGTGGGCACATTTCAACGAGGGGATGTCCTCCCTCGTGGCCCAACCAGGTCTCCGCAATTCCTACCAGGTCCGGCTCCCCCTCTGACACAAGGTCACTAATGAGGGGGGCTTTGTTGACAACGGACCTGGCGTTGCAAAACATCAGCCGCAGACCCTGGCTCTGAATTCCCTGGCCACCTAGCCTGCGGGGGTTGTGGCACCTGACCATTTGTAACCAACGGCTACGTGCCTCCAACCGGGAGGAAGGAACTTGTCTCCCCTCGGACCTGCCCCTCCCCACGACCCTCTGGATGGGGAAGCCCTCCACCGGAATGACTTGTGTTTCCCCCCTCTTAACGGAACCATCCGCCTCCCTCCGTCGTCTGCTGGCTTGGCCCGTTCCCTTCTGGCTAGTCTCAACCTGTCTAAACCCTCCCCCCTCCCTGGTACCCCCTAAAATAAACAACAATTTTTTTAACTAAAAAACCCCTACACCTGCGCTTTCGCCACTTCTCCTGACTTATTAGTCCCTCATCAAAGTGTGCCCTTGATAACACAGCGGGCCATACCTGCGAGAGGGGGGACTCCCGCAGTAGGATTAGGTCTGCCCTTGAATATATTACGGGTCACATCAACAGCAGGGAATCAATTGGGTACAGAGATGCTTAGATGGTCAGAATAAATATTAAATATTAAATAAGATGTTAAAATATATATTCAATAAATATTAAAAGATGTTAAAATTAATTAATTCCAGTAAGTCAATAATACGGTGTAGGGAAGTTAAAATCCTGGGTATGATGGTCCATAAATAATCGTATAAAGTGCACATGATCACATAAGTGCACTATCACAGGCGTGGCCTTAGCAAGTCCAGTCCAGTCCCACTCTTCCAGAGACAGAATGTTATTCTGTCTTTCCACCAGCAACAATAATGCAATCCTCGGTGATGTCTCTAGATTTACATTCAACAGTGCTCCAATTTCTCTAAACACCATGTCCCATATTTTTTACATAAGAACATAAGAACAGCCTTGCTGGAACAGGCCACAACCCATCCAGTCCAGCATTCTGTCTCACACAGTGGCTCACCATTTGCTTCAGGGTCTTCCCAAGCAGATGCCTTCACCTGCTTATGATTCCCTGCAAATGGCATTGAGAAATATCCTGTCTATCTCTCCAACCCGGAGGGTGTCCTTAGGCATCCATAATGATAGCCATGGACACCCTTGTTCTCCATGAACTCATCTAATCCTTTCTTAAAGGTGTCGAGGCTGACAGCTGTCACCACTTCTTCTGGCAGGGAGTTCCATAGACCAGTGATCCTCTGGATGAAAAAAAGTACTTCCTCTTATTTATTTGAGGTCTAGCTTCCAAAAGTTTCATGGAGTTCCCCCTAGTTCTAGTGTTGTGCGATAGGGAAAACAGTTTTTCCTTTTCTACTTTGTCCACACCGTGCATGATTTTATAGACTTCAATCAGGTCACCTCTCAGGCGCTGTCGTTCTAGAGTGAAGAGGCCCAGCCGATGATAAGGAAGGTGTTCCAGCCCCCTAATCATTCTGGTTGCCCTCCTCTGCACCTTTTCCATTTCCATAATATCCTTCTGAAGATATGGTGACCCGAACTGTACACAATACTCCAGAGGGGGCCTCACCATAGATTTATAAAGAGGCAAAATGACACTTGCTGACTTATTTTCTATACCCTTCCTAATGATCCCTAGCAATGAGTTTGCTTTTTTCACTGCTGCGGCACACTGGGTTGACACCTTCATTGAGCTGTCCACCAGGACACCAAGGTCCCTTTCCTGGTTAGTCGCAAGGAGTTCAGACCCCATCAATTTATAGATGTAGTTGGGTTTTTTTGCCCCAACGTGCATCACTCTGCACTTACTAATGTTGAAGCTCATTTGCCACTGGTTTGCCCATTCCCCCAGTGTCAAGAAATCCCTCTGGAGCTCCTCACACTCTCTCTCAGTTTTTACTACCCTGTATAATTTAGTGTTGTTGGCAAATTTGGCTACCTTGCTGTTTACTCCTACTTGTAGATCATTTATGAAAAGGTTGAAGAGCAGGGGTCCCAGTACTGAACCTTGGGGGACCCCACCCTTTACCTCCCTCCACCTGGAGAAGTGTCCATTTAATGCTACTCTCTGTTTCCTGTCCCTTAGCCAGTTGCTAATCCAGGACAAGGCCTGTCCCTTTATTCCATGACTGGCAAGTTTATTTAAGAGCCTTTGGTGCGGGACCTTGTCAAAGGCCTTCTGAAAGTCCAGATAAACAATGTCAACTGGATTTCCCTTGTCCAGGTGCTTGTTGACACTCTCAAAAAATTCCAGCAGATTAGTGAGGCATGATTTGCCCTTGCAAAAGCCATGTTGGCTCTCCTTCAGCAGCACCTTCTCTTCTTCGTGCCTATTAATTTTTTCTTTTAAGATGGTTTCCATCACTTTACCTGGGACATTTGTCAAGCTGACCGGTCGGTAATTTCCTGGATCACCTCTGGATCTTTTTTGAAGATAGGTGTTATATTTGCTACCTTCCAGTCATCCAGCACAAGGCCTGATTTGAGGGAAAGATTATATATTTTGGCAAGGACATCAGCAATTTCATCTTTAAGTTCCTTGAGAACTCGTGGATGGATGCCATCTGGTCCTGGTGATTTGTTACTGTTTAGTTTAACAAGACATGCAAGGACCTTCTCCCTGGTTATTTCTATCTGGGTTAATTCCTCAGTTTCCCTCCCTACAAAGATAGGCTCTGTTTTGGGCATGTCATCTCTGTCTTCTTCAGTGAATACTGAAGCAAAGAATTCATTGAGTCTCTCTGCAATCTCTGTTTCCTCCTTAATAATCCCTTGCCTTCCATTGTCATCTAATGGTCCAATGGCCTTCCCAGTTGGGTTCTTACTTCTAATGTACTTAAAAGAAGTCCTTGTTATTTCTTTGAGTGTTTTTAGCTAAACGCTCCTCAAAGTCTTGCTTTGCTTTCCTGATTGTTGCCTTGCATTTGTTCAGCCAGAATTTATGTTTCTGCTTGTTGTCCTCCTTTGGAGAAGACTTCCATCTTTTAAATGAGCTTTTCTTGCTTTTGATCACTTCCCGAACAGCTCCTGTAAGCCACATTGGAGTCCTCTTGAACCTGCCGGTGCCCTTTTTCCTTTTAGGTATACATTCCAATTGGGCCTCTGTTATTGTTTTTGTGAGCAGCCTCCATGCCTCATGGAGTGTTTGGACTTTCTCAATTCTCCCTTTCAGCTTCTTTTTTACTAGCTTCCTCATCTTTGGGAAATTTCCTTTATGAAAATTTAAGGTCTCTGTGTTAGATTTTATCGGTGATTTGCAGTCTATGATTAAGTTAAAAATAATTGTGTTGTGGTCACTGTTCCCTATTGGATCAGTCACATTAACATTTTGCACCAGATCCTGTATATTGCTCAGAACCAAGTCAAGGATTCTTGTACCTCTAGTTGGGTCTTCAACCATCTGTTTCAGGGAACAATCATTTAGCATATCTAGGAACTTTATCTCTTTGTCATGTGCTGAACAACAGTTCACCCAGTCTATGTGAGGGTAATTGAAATCCCCCATTATAACCAGGCTTCCCTTTTTTGATGCCTCCTTTACAACGTTCTCCAACTGCCAGTCTCTCTCGGGGGCTTGGGTCGGAGGCCGATAACATATGCCTACTGTTAGACCATTCTTTTGGCCTGATAGTCTTACCCACGGAGTTTCTAGTGGTGACTCTAAATCACCTTGATATGCCAATCCGTATGACTTTATCTCTTCTTTGACATACAAGGCTACACCACCTCCTGTCCTTCCTGTACAGTTTGTAGCCTGGGATGACTGTATCCCATTACATAAGAACATAAGAATAGCCTTGCTGGAACAGGCCACAGCCCATCTGGTCCAGCATTCTGTCCCACACAGTGGCTCCACATTTGCTTCAGGGTCTTCCCAAGCAGATGTCTTCACCTGCTTAGGATTCCCTGCAAATGGCATTGAGAAATATCCTGCCTATCTCTCCAACCCGGAGGGTGTCCTTAGGCATCCATAATGATAGCCATGGATACCCTTGTTCTCCATGAACTCGTCTAATCCGTTCTTAAAGGTGTCGAGGCTGACAGCTGTCACCACTTCTTCTGGCAGGGAGTTCCATAGACCAGTGATCCTCTGGGTGAAAAAGTACTTCCTCTTATTTGTTTGAGGTCTAGCTTCCAAAAGTTTCGTGGAGTTCCCCCTAGTTCTAGTGTTGTGCGATAGGGAAAACAGTTTTTCCTTTTCTACTTTGTCCACACCGTTGGTTATCAGCCGTCCACCAGGTTTCAGTGATAACAATAATATCAATATTTTTGTCTATTGCTAAGTATTCCAGCTCCCCTATTTTGTTCCGGAGGCTTCTGGCATTTGCATACAGGCATTTATATATACTTTTCTGATGCAGTCTTTTGAGTCCAGTTGCATCCTTAGACTGCTCCTTGCATCCTTCTGCTAGAGTGCTGGTGACTGGCTCCTCACTCTGCTCAGTAATTACTGCATCCTCCTCACTACTCAAGTAAACACTTTCCCGAACTGGATGCTGTCCAGCTCCTGTCGGCTTTCCTCCAGTTATCAGTTTAAAAGTTGTTCTGCAGCCTTTTTGATGTTGAGTGCCAGCAATCTTGTCCCATCATGGTTCAAGTGCAACCCATCCCCCCTGAACAGGTTTGGCTTGTCCCAAAATGTTCTCCAGTTCCTGACAAATCTGAAGCCCTCCTCCCGACACCATCGCCTCATCCACGCATTGAGGCTTCTGAGCTCTGCCTGCTTGGTAGGTCCTGCATGAGGAAAAGCAGCACTTCTGAAAATGCTACCTTGGAAGTCCGGGACTTCAATCTTCTTCCTAGCAACCTGAATTTGGCTTCCAGGACTGATTGCTTTGCCTTCCCAACATCATTGGTACCAACGTGTACCACGACCACTGGCTCCTTCCCAGTTCTCTCTAACAAACTATCTAGATTTCTCGTGATGTCTGCAACCTTTGCACCGGGTAGGCAACTCACTACATGGTTGTCATGCGCATCACAAATCCATCTCTCTGTGTTTCTAATAATTGAATCACCTAGTACAAGGAGCCTCTCTCCTGCAGTCTGTTCATCTTCATTCACCTTATCAACTTTATTAAGGGAGAGGTCTTCAGTTTGTTCCTGTTGTTCTTCTTCCTGTATCTCATCAAGTGTGATGAAGGAGAGATCCTCGGGTGGGACCAGTTGCTCGTCTGTGCATTCCTTATCAAGTGTGATGGGGGAAGGAGCCTCAAGTTGATTCTGTAAATTCAGACTCTCAGAGCGACCCCTTGCTCTTCTATTTCTTCGAGTGACATTCCTCCATGGATCTACCTCTTGAGTTAGTGAAATGACTTCTTCCTAAGAGCTATGCCCTATCTCTTCATTGTCCAGGATAGCCTGCTCTGCTTTGTCCAAGAACAGCTCAAGCTCCTTAATTTGCTGATGGTTAGATATACGTGCCTCCAGCTGCTGGACCTTCTCTTCTAGCAGTGCAACCAGCTTTCACTTGCTGCAGGTGTAGTTCTCCACGCGCTTGGGCAAAATCAGAAACATGGCACAAGTGTTGCAGATAACTACAGCTGCCCCTTCGGACTCCATTTTAACGATTGCAGTATTCAGTGCTCACTTGTTCCTGTTGGTTTTACTCTTCCTCTTTGTGTCTTTAAATCTCCCCTTCAGCAGCACTTCCAATATGGTAGGTTCCATACCCTAGTGGAACCGACCACTAAATACCCTAGTGGTCGGTTCCACTAGGGTATTTGCCATCAATACGGTCTTGGGGAGGGGCAGGGGCAGGGGCGGTGGGAGAGGGGATGGACGCCATCAGTTGGAGAATCGTGGCCGATGGTTACAGGTGGTCACGCGCTCCAACTCCCCTTTTCCCCATTGCAGACCAGGTGAGCAAGAACCACAGACTTAGGCTGATGCTATGCAACGCCAGGTCCATGGTACAAAAAGCCCCTCTCATACATGAACTTGTGTTGGAGGGGGACCCGGACCTGATAGGCATTACGGAAACCTGGTTGGGCCACGAGGGAGGACATCCCCTCGTAGAAATGTGCCCACCAGGATACCGAGCCTTCCATCAGCCCAGGGCCTTAGGGAGGGATGGGGGAGTGGCGATCATGGTTAGGGAAGGTCTTGAGCCAAAGGAGACCACAGTCCCTCAGACGACCGGGTGCGAATCCCTCCTTGTGAAGTGGGGCCTGGGGAAGCAGTTGGGCGTGTTAGTTGTATACCTGGCTCCTCGCTATGCAACAACAGCCCTGCCCATGCTGCTCGAGGTTATAGCCGGGGTGGCGGTTGAGACCTCCAGACTTGTAGTCATGGGGGACTTTAACCTGCCATCAGCAGGTGAAACCTCTGGTGTGGCTCGGGAGTTCATGGTTTCCATGACAGCCTTGGACCTGACTCAGGTAGTTCTAGGCCCTACTCATGAGGGTGGACACACCTTGGATCTCATCTTCGTCTCGGGTCAGTAGAGTAGTGATCTGGAAATAGGGGATTTAGTCATCACACCCCTGTCATGGACAGATCACGCTCTCCTTCGGCTCGACTTTCCGACCGCTACACCTCACTGTGGGGAGGCGGAACCAAACATCCCTATATGGTTCCGCCCCAGACTCCTGATGGATCCGTTAAGGTTCCAGAAGGAGCTTGGGCCAATTCCTGTGGACTTGCTCCGCGACTCGGCTGAGGACCTAGTGACCGCATGGTTAAGTGCGGCCGCGGGGGCCTTGGACCGAGTCGCGCCCTTGCGGCCTCTCTTGCGGCGACGAGCCACCTGGGCCCCTTGGTTTACCAAGGAGCTCAGGGGGATGAAACGTCACAGGAGACGCCTAGAGAGCAGATGGAGATCATCTCGCTCTGAAGCCGACCGAACACTAGTAAGAGACCACATTAGGACCTACTTAGTGGCAATAAGGCTGGCCAAATGTGAGTATTGTGCCACACTTATTGCATCCACAGATAACCGCCCTGCCGCCCTGTTTAGGGTGACCCGCTCCCTCCTCCAACAGAGGCCGCGGGAAGCCTCTTTGCAGGGTCGAGCAGAGGAATTTGGGATTTATCTGCAGGAGAAAATCAGTCGGATTCGGAGCGAGTTACCCTCCATCGTCAGTAGCCCAGTCGAGAGTGCCGAAGCAGCTCTTGTGACACCATTGTGGGAAGAGTTTGATTTTGTTACTACCAAAGATATGGACAAGTTGTCAAAGAGACTCAGGGCCACCACATGTTTACTAGACCCGTGTCCCTCCTGGCTTATACTGGAATCCTGGGAGACGACACGAGGCTGGCTTCAGGGCATTGTCAACGCATCTTTGAGTGAGGGGTCCTTACCTACCGTCTTTAAAGAGGCGGTGGTGAGGCCCCTCCTCAAGAAGCCGTCCCTGGATCCAGCATTATTAGAAAACTATCGTCCCGTCTCCAACCTCCACTTTCTAGTGAAGGTTGTTGAGAGTGTGGTGGCCCAACAGTTTCCGCGACACTTGGATGAAGTTGATTATCTAGATTCGCGCCAGTCCGGCTTCCGACCCGGGCACAGCACCGAGACGGCATTGGTCGCATTGGTCGATGATCTCTGGAGTGCACGGGATAGAGGATTTTCCTCTATCCTAGTCCTATTAGACCTCTCAGCGGCTTTTGATACCATCGACCATGGTATCCTATTACGCCGACTAGGGGGGTTGGGGCTGAGAGGCACCGTTTTGCGGTGGTTCACGTCCTACCTCTCTGATCGGTCACAATATGTGTTGACAGGGGGGCAGAGGTCGACTTCGAGACCCCTCTTATGTGGGGTCCCTCAGGGGTCAGTCCTCTCGCCCCTATTGTTTAACATATATATGAAGCCGCTGGGTGAGATCATCCGTGGTTTCGGGGTGGGATATCATCTGTACGCTGATGATACCCAGCTGTACATATCCACCCCAGACCACCCCAATGATGCCGTCGAGGTTATGTCCCGGTGTTTAGAGGCCGTACGGATCTGGATAGGTAGTAACAAACTCAGGCTCAACCTGTCCAAGACTGAGTGGCTGTGGCTTCCCGCACCCCGTTTCAGCCAGATTATTCCAACTCTGGCCATTGGGGGCGAAACACCAGCCCCCGTGGAGAGGGCGCGCAATTTGGGTGTCCTCCTGGACTCTCGGCTGACCATGGAGGACCATGTGGCGGCCGTGGCCGGGGGGGCGTTCCATCAGGTACGCCTGATGCACCAATTGCGTCCCTTACTGGACCGGGGAGCCTTACGCACAGTCACCCAAGCACTCGTCACATCTCGACTTGACTATTGCAATGCTCTCTACATGGGGCTTCACTTGAGATGCACCCGAAGACTACAGTTAGTCCAGAATGCGGCCGCGCGGATAATTACGGGAGCGCCCAAACACTCCCATATAACACCTGTCCTGCGCGAGCTCCACTGGCTTCCTGTGGTCTTTCGGGTGCGCTTCAAGGTCCTAACGACCATCTTCAAAGCGCTCCATGGCTCGGGACCTAGCTATATGCAAGACCGCCTCCTGCCCCATACATCCCTGGGACCGACACGCTCCCACAGAGAGGGCCTCCTCAGGGTGCCGTCGGTCGGGCAATGTCGACTGGCGGCACCCAGGGGGAGAGCCTTCTCTGTGGCAGGACCAGCCCTTTGGAATGACCTGCCCCCTGAAATCCGTACCATTCCTGACCTCCGCCTCTTCCGCAAATGTCTTAAGACTCACCTCTTCCAACTAGCCGGCCTTGCGTAACCCCAGCACCGCCAGTTGTAAATGGGGATTTTAAAATGGTCACAACACAGGCACCTAATATCTCTGTATTTATGTTTATTGATGTAATTCTTTGTTCGCCGCCCCGAGTCCCTTTGTGGTGAGATGGGAGCGGGTTATAAATGTGAAAAATAAATAAATAAATAAATAACTGGAAAAACTTCTGGCAGCAATCCTGTACATCAAGCTGTCAAAATGCAAATTTTACCATGCACGCTAGACTACCTGAGCTACCAAGTGTCAAATGAAGGCATAGAGATAAACCCAACCAAAGTACAAGCTGTCCTAGGCTGGCAGCCCTCTCACACCTGCAGAGCTTCCTAGGATTCGCAAATATTTACAGGCAATTCATCCCCTCCTTCGCGAAGATTGCCAAATCCATGACAGACTTCTTAAAGACAGGGGGCCCAGGGACAAACCATACCCTTCCCTGGACTTCCCCTAGAGTTGGACCTAACCTGCCAAAAGGCATTCGAAACACTAAAATAACTTTTTCCAAAGGAACCAGTACTGAAGCATTCTGACCCCGAACAACACTTTGTTATCCTGGACTTCAGACTGCCCACAAAAATATGAAGGTCCTTAGGAGCCTGCAGAAACTATTGCCCAAACAAATCCACTGGGCTTCAACCAATTCAATGTTGTGCTAAAACACATCCCAGGGGGAAGGAATTTCCTAGCTGACAACCTCTCCCGCATGACCCAGTAAAAATGTGAACAGGAGGAGGTAGCAGACACCATCAACTCTCCCTACCCAAACAGCTGCCCAAGTGACCACCAGACAACAATGCCACGACTGGCAAGACTGACCTGTAAGCAATATAACCATGAAACTCAAAACTGAACTGCTAGTAGACCCCTGGTTCCATGCCAACCAACAAATCTTGACAAAAAAGGAGGACCTAGTGTGGAAGAGGTGGAAACTCTATGTCCCAAAGTCCCTATGCCCCTTAACCAATTTCATTGTAATTTTTACAATGACAATAAAGATTATTATTATTATTATAATCCTCCAGAGGAGCCATGATGTCAAATCGGTGGGGCTACTTCTGGTTCCTAAAGACTTTACACTTAGTGTGGAGGCAATTCATAAAGAAAGACATGGATAGTTATGTGAAAAGTTGCACCATCTGCACCACTATGAAAAAGCAACCAGAAACCCCACCCTCACTCTTCAGACTGCTGCAATTAGTGGCAGAGTCAACAACCCCATGGGACGAAATCGCAATGGACTTTATAGTGGAGTTGCCAAAGAGTGGAGGGAACACTGTGACCTGGACTGTGAGGCAGGCATACTTCATACCCTGCAGCGGACTACCTTTAGCCCACCAGCTAGTCAAACTGTTCCTGAAGCACATCTACTACCTGCATGGAGTGCCACAAAGAATTATCTCAGACAGAGGGGTCCAGTTCAAGGCTAAGTTCTGGAGGGAGTTCCTGTGGTCCATTGGGTCATCCCAGGACTTTAACTCGCCCTTTCATCTGAGCACCAATTGGAGGGGAGAGACTGAATGCCAGTAGAGCAGTACCTGAGGCGTTATGTGAACTATCAGCTATTGAGACTCATGATTTAATTAGGGAATCAGTTGGAGCCAACATTCAATATGTTTTAAATTGCTTTTTCTTTCTTTTCTTTTCGCTCAACTTATGTTAGTGGTTATTCTCCATTGAAGAATAAAGCTTTTGTAATTGAAAGGTTACAAACTTAACTTATCCTAAACTTATCCTTTTAGAATAATTGGGAATTCTTATCTAACTAAACAAAAACAATAGTAGTAAACATGGTTCCTTTATTCTGATTATCCCAATTGACATGTTGGCATCATGAAATCTCCAGAACCGTAGAGCCTACAAATTTGAAATGTGGCATGTATGTTCCTCTGGCTTATAAAGGATTTTTCGAAACGATCATCAGAGCATTAGTATTTCTTATATTATTATTAACATGCCATGATTCTAAGGAGTTAGATAACCTGAAGGAGTTAGACAACCTCCCAACTTGAAAATAACTCTCCCAATTGCCACTTGGATATGGGTGTGGCCAGCGTTTTACTCATCTGGCCTGCTGGATGGGAGTTTGGAGAGGAGCCTGAGGGAGAGAAGAGGCTAGAATAGGAGACATTTCTGTGGAGCAAACCTGAGGGAGAGAATGGGACAGGATAGGGGGGGCTTCTGTGGGGCAAGCCTGAGGGAGAGAAGAGGATTTTCAAGCTTTAAGTGTCGATTTATCAAACCTGATCACATAGTTTTCTAGCAGAGCACAGGTATCCAGCTAGCAATTTTATATTCTTCCAAAGTTTTAGTATTTTCCTTGAAAGTTAACTGAGATTTTGTCAATTTTGCATTTTGTGCCTATGGCAATGTAATTGTGAACAGGACAATATGAAAAAATAAAAAAATAGGACTGTATCATGGTCAGATTTTGGAAATGGAGTCTGTGAAAATGGGCCTGGCAGCTACAAAAAAGGATACCTAGAGGGCTCCTCCTGTTCAATCTAAAGGTAAAGGATTTAAAATAAATTTTTGTTTACTCACCCAATCCACTATGAGGATTTTGTTCACATTCAGTCTCTGCTGGAGAAGTTTGGCAGAAATGGCTACAGAATTAAAATAGCAAAAACCCCTAAAAGGAAATGGAATTTATAAACAAAAGTATAAAATTCTGAATACAAGCTTCAAAATTCTTTCAATGGTAACAACAGTTTTACAATTTTGTTAGTTGCTATTCTATTTCCAGTATACACTGTTAATTAAATTATACAATTATATTTTATATAGTAAAAATACCAACAATCAAACCAGTTTTGTTCAATATGACAAATTATTATTTTAAATCCCAACAACACTTAATTACCAAAAGTTCAAATCTTGTCAGAATTCTGTTTTCATCTACAATTTTTTGCTGGCAGCTACAATTTACAAAATATTATTTTCAGTAACCAAAAAACCATAGCAGTTAAGAAGTCGACACAGAAATGCTTCCAGAAAGGCAAAGCTAAATGTTCATGGTGTCTTATATAAATAAAGCTATAAAGCTTTATTTCCTAATCTAACTGGAAAAAATGTTTAAATGTTTGGCATTTCTGAAATGGATGCTTTAACTTTCAGCAAGGCTTATGGCCCCCAGTTTGCCCTTAACCCCACCCTAAACTGTCCATCTGCTAAAACAACCCACCCCCCTTCAAAGGCTATTCTGGAATATTACAAGCAACCAATACATTGCCCATCTAAGTGAAATTTCCCAGTCCAAACACAGTCACATACTCACATAGGGGTACTTTCTTCTGCATGGTGACCAGGAGGTCGAACTACAGCAAATCCATTCTATTAAATGGAAGCCAAACAAACAAACAAACAAACACCCAATTTGAAAGATTAGACACGAAAAGCCCACATATTTTCAAGCATGTAAAATTTCTGTTGCAAAGTTACTGGATTGTTTCTGAAGTATTCTGTTTTTATATTAGTCAGATACAGACATTAATTATTGAGTCTCAAGGCAAGTACGTGTAAGGCACATTATACTCAGCAATCTAGAGATGAACTAGAGACTTTTGATGACAAAATAATATGGAAATTGGACTACAATTCTCTAGATCTATAACAACTGCATTCAATAGTCACCATCTTGAATCCAAACCTACAGGTGGAAAATGGAAGATGCTGACTCACTCAGATGCCAGAAAAAAGTACTCAACTTGATTACTCTCCCCGGACATGCTCCACTTTGTCAATATCCTTTGTCAATGTAAAACATGGTGCTGCAAATATTTTATATGTGGTCTGTCTACCATAGAATAGAATAGAATAAAGAGGAACAATAGCTTATCTCGATTTCTGTTGATGGAACCTAGGATTTCATTTATTTATTTATTTTTTGCAACTGCATCACACTCTTGGCTCAGATTCATCTTGTGATTTCCCATATTGCTGAGTCTTTCAAATGCACTGCTGCCCATTATGGTCCCCCTCCCTTCCCCAGTTTGGATGACATGGTGTTTAGTAATTAATCATTTAATTATTTCATGTATTGGTCACCCATCTTACCACAGGGTAACTCTGGGCATCTTAACGCACACACTCTCTCTCTTCCCCTCCCCTATACACATACACTATATATAATAAAATGTAAAAGTCCCTGTGGATTTTACTCTAAAAGTCATTGTCGATTATAGGATGTGGTGCTCATCTCCATTTCAAGGTTATTAAGCCAGCGTTATCCAAAGATATTTATGTGGTCATGTTGCCAGCATGTCATAGAGAGCTATGATCCCATACACAGATACATAGACACATATAACACACACCATAGGTAGTATTCAGCAGGTTCTGACCAGTTCTGGAGAACCCATAACAGAAATTTTGAGTAGTTCAGAGAACTGGTAAATACCATCTCTGACTGGCTCCGCCCCCATCTCCAACGCCCAGCTGATTGGGAGGGAATGGGGATTTTGCAGTAAACTTCCCCTGGAGTAGGGTGGGAATAGAGATTTTACAGTATCCTTCCCCTGCCAGGCCCACCAAGCCACACCCACTAAGCCACACCACACCCACCAAGCCGTAACCACAGAACCGGTAGAAAAAAAAATTGAATCCTATCACTGACACACATATGTATGTGTATGTGTTTATGAATCTATGTATATGTGTGGTGGGAAGGAACAGCACTCTATGATATCATGCTGGCAACAAGACCACAGAAATGTGAGGATGGAGGCAGGGGAACAGGTGGGATCTATTGTTAATCAATTAACCACCTCCATTGCGATGCTCCTCCATTGGGGCCCAAGCTAACTGGCAGAACTAGATCGTTAGGTTCTTATGAAAGGTCAGGAGTGTTAGACCTCACACTGGAGGGGAGCATAGAGCAGGAGCAACGGCAGAGAAGGACCTTCTCCGAACCTTGCCAGCCACAATAATTGGGTGATAGGGTGCACAGCATGCCTCCTCTTCCAGCATGGATAGGACAGGCTAATACCAGTGAGATGAGATGGTCCCTCGTAGCCTGGACCCATGCCAGAAACAGCTTTATAAGTGAATACCAACAACTTGAACTGCACCCAGAAGCAGACTGGCAGCCATGCAACTTGCGGAGCAGTGGTATTACATGGTCTACTCTTCGGGTCCCAGGAACTACCTGTACTGCTGCACTCTGCACCAGGTGTGGCTTCGATGTTGAACATATTACAATGACTAGGGCCTGAATGACTGAACTATATAGATCTATATATATATATATAGGCCTAGCTATATAGGCCTAGCTACCTTCGAGACCATCTTCTGCCCCATACATCCCTTCGACCGACTCACTCCCAGGGAGAGGGTCTTCTCCGGGTGCTGTCGACCGGACAATGCCGGTCGGCGGCTCCCAGGGGAAGGGCCTTCTCTGTGGTGGGCCCTACCCTCTGGAATGGCCTACCTTCCGACCTCCGTTCCATCACAGACCTCCTCTTGTTTTGCCGGCACCTAAAAACTTATTATTTTCATCTGGCCGGCCTAGCATGATCTACTCCACACCCTTTATTTTATAACGAATAAAAATTGTAATTTGGGTTTTAAATTTAAACTTATTTTAAGTTAAGCAGGATATTGATTTAATTTCGTTATTATTTAATAATATATTGTATTTATGTATAATTGATTTTAAATCTCTGTTCGCCGCCCCGAGTCCCTTTATGGTGAGATGGGTGCGGGTTATAAATGTGAAAAAATAAATAAATAAAAATAAATAAAAAAATCTATAATAATCAGTGAGAACTACACTGGCTGATGTGGTCAAAAGCTTGAAAACTGGCAGGATGTAAGAAATAGATTTCAAGAAAAGATGGGATATGCATATAAATCTTACTTGGGAAGAGGTCTCTTTAGAATAATGAAATCTAGAGAAATTTTACAGTGAATCTTGGCAAGTAGTGCAGCTTATGGAACAGAGGACTATTGACCTATTCCATCTATAATAATAGCTGCATTGTCTAATATTTTTTTCAAAAGTATACTAGAGTAGTCCAGCCCTGAGATTAAGAAGCAGGAGGAAGATGTGTTATATGAGTTATAAAACACACTCGAGTGTTATAAAAGACTAGAGGGAATAAATAAATAAAATAAAATAAAATAAAGTTTCCTCATTAATAAAATCAGAGAGATTTTAGTATTCCTACCTATAATTGCATTATACAAAACATTTAGTAGCATGGTTTTCAAATTTCATAATTCCTGAATTTCTGCCCTTTCTATATTCTTATAAACTCTAAGTTTGGAAATATTGTAAAAGATGTTTGCTATATGGCATGAAAACAAAAGTAACCCAGTTATTCTCACATGTAAAAATGAAAGCCAAAATATTATCAATTCCAGACCAACCTTTAGTTCTCCTGTAGCTACTTTAAATACAAGCTCTATGACACAGCCAACAGCAAGACGAGCAGCACTGAATGAATGCACTTCATTCCAAATTGTATCATTGTCCACCTGAATAAAGATGGATTCAGAAATATTGTAAAGATACTGTTGTAAATTCTGAAACAATTTAGTCTACACAGAGCACTGCATGCTGACTACTGGAACTGTTAAATCATGTTATAATTATAAATGCAATTAATGATAAATATCAAAAGTGAATTACTCCCCAAGCCAAAATTAGTAACACCGCCATCACAAATTGATATACTTTTACTTTTATTTAAAAATATATTTAGCTATAGACAAGCTGTTTATACACTATAAGTGGAGTTCTTTAAGTGGTTATCCTCATGCATTCATTTGGGACATATTAACAAAATAAGATTTTTGACAAGAAATATATCTTGCCTGTATCATATCATGCATCTTCTCAAACACAGCTCCCAATATTTCACTTTCATTTCTGATGTCAAAATTAAACTGCTACGGCTCTGACCAGGTGGCAGTCCTGCATATATTAGTAGGAAAAGATCCTTTGGAAGAAGATCCCCTTGATTATGAGTATTTGGCTAACTGGCTATAGAATATGTTTACTAATATAAGTCATTTAGAAAGTTCTTAGGAATTATCTTGCTTTTTCAGGACCTGGTAACAACAACAACAAAACAATTTTTGATGCACAAAGACCAATTGGCCAATGCAGGCATATCAACATCATTAGATATTAAGAGTGCAAAGGAGAGAAATTAGAAAAGAAAACTGGGACAATTTAAGAAAATTGAGGAAATTGGCTCCTAAATTATTTTAGCACTCCCATTTTCTATATCATTTATTTTTCTTAGAACTAAGGTAGAGCTTATATCTTACAACTAGAGCAAATAAAGCAATCATTTTTGTACTTTAAAATTTTAATGGGCATCCTCAAACATAGCTTTATCATGTGAATAAGAGATGACAAGACAGTCACCTATGTAACAAAGATTGTTCAATACAAAATAAAGACATAGATAAAATATGAAAAGCATTTGGAATAAGGATTTCTGAGTTCTGCATATACATTTTGTACCAATTGGTGTTTTTTAGCAATAGCAATAGCATTTAGACTTATGTACCACTTCATAGAGGCCGCGGGAATCCCCCTTGCAGGGCCGAGCTGAGGAATTTGGAGAATATCTGCAGGATAAAATCACTCAGATTCGGAGCGAGTTACCCTCCACAGATAGTGGCCCGGGGGAAATATCCAATGCAGGCCTTGAGACAATTTTATGGGAGGACTTTGACTTTGTTACCGCCGATGACATGGACAGGTTGGCGAGGAGACGAAAGGCCACCACATGTTTATTGGACCCGTGCCCCTCCTGGCTTGTACTGGCATCCTGGGAGGAGACACAAGGCTGGCTCCAGGCCATTATGAACGCTTCTCTGAGTGAGGGGTTCTTACCTACCGCCTTGAAAGAAGCGGTGGTGAGACCCCTCCTCAAAAAGCCTTCCTTGGACCCAGCATTATTGGCTAATTACCGTCCGGTCTCCAACCTTCACTTTCTAGCGAAGGTTGTAGAGAGTGTGGTTGCACAGCAGTTTCCCCATCACCTGGAGGAAACTGATTATCTAGACCCGCGCCAGTCCAGCTTTCGGCCCGGTCATAGCACCGAGACGGCATTGGTCGCGTTGGTAGATGATCTCTGGAGGGCCCAAGATAGGGGTTGTTCCTCTGTCCTGGTCCTGTTAGATCTCTCAGTGGCTTTTGATACCATCGACCATGGTATCCTTTTGCGCCGACTGAGGGGGTTGGGGGTGGTCGGTTGCAATTCGTGTTGACGGGGGGGGGGGGGCAGAGGTCGACTTCTAGGCCCCTCTCATACGGGGTTCCGCAGGGGTCGGTCCTCTTGCCACTCCTATTCAACACATATATGAAGCCGCTGGGTGAGATCATCCATGGTTTTGGGGTAGAGTACCAACTGTACGCTGATGATACTCAGTTGTACATCTCTACCCAAGACCACCCCAACGATGCCGTTGAGGTGATGTCCCGGTGTTTAGAGGCTGTATGGATCTGGATGGGCAGTAACAAACTCAAACTCAACCCATCCAAGACCGAGTGGCTGTGGTTCCCGGCCTTCCGGTTTAGCCAGATGACACCATCACTGGCCAAGGGGGGGTGAAGTATTGGCCCCCATGGAGAGAGTGCGCAATTTAGGAGTCCTCCTGGATTCCCGACTGTCCCTGGAGGACCAGGTGGCGGCCGTGGCCAGGGGGGCGTTTTACCAGGTTTGCCTGGTCCACCAATTGTGCCCCTTACTGGACCGGGAGGCCCTTCGCACAGTCACTCAAGCACTCGTGACTTCTCGTCTGGACTACTATAATGCTCTCTATATGGGGCTCCCCTTGAGATGCACTCGGAGGTTGCAGTTGGTTCAGAATGCGGCCGCGCGGGTGATCATGGGAACCTCAAGGCATTCCCACATAATACCACTCCTGCGCGAGCTGCACTGGCTACCTGTGACCTACCGGGTGCGTTACAAGGTTTTGATGACCATCTTCAAGGTGCTCCATGGCACGGGGCCTAGCTACCTACGAGACCGTCTGCTGCCCCATACATCCCTACCACCAACTCGCTCCCACGAAGGGGGTCTTCTCCGGGTGCCGTCAACCGGGCAATGCCGGTTGGCGGCTCCCAGGGGAAGGGCCTTCTCTGTGGTGGGCCCAACCCTCTGGAACGACCTACCTCCCGAACTCCGTATCATCTCGGACCTCCGCTTGTTCCGTCAGAACTTAAAAACTCACTACTTTCATCTAGCCGGCCTGGCTTGAACTACTCCGCACTGTACTGACTTATAGCAAATCAAAGTTTTAATTTATGGGTTTTAAATTTATTTTATGCAGGGTTTTGGTTTAATTTAGTTGTTGTTTGTTAATATTTTGTATATATGTATATTTATTTTAAATTTGTGTTCACCGCCCCGAGTCCCTTTGTGGTGAGATGGGTTCGGGTTACAAATATGAATAATAAATAAATAAATAAATAAATAAATAAATAAATAAATAAATAAATAAATAAATAAATAAATAAATAAATAAATAAATAGTGCTTTACAGCCCTCTCTAACCGGTTTAGAGTGTCAGCTATTGCCCCCAACAATCTGGGTCTTCATTTTACTGACCTCAGAAAAATGGAAGGCCAAATCAACCTTGAGCTGGTGAGGCTCGAACTGCTGGCAGCCAGCAGAAGTAGCCTGCAGTACTGCATTCTAACCACTAAGCCACCACGGCTGAATACTGATTTAATTTGCATTTTTGGTAGGTCTTCAGTGGGCTATGTTTTTTATAGTGCAGTGGAAGATAATTATATCCCAATCTCTCAATGAATTTGTTTCTATGTAATTACCCATACTGAGGAATTCAACAGTTCATTTTATCTTATTTTACAAATATTTGCTGCAGCGACGCTGGGATAGTTTCCAAAATATTTGTATCACTAAGATTATTGTTGCCAAGAAAACTAAAGCAAATTAAAAATTATTATGGTAGAAGTTAAGTGGGAATATTTTATTTAATTTTGAAACTTTGTAGATAATGATGACACAAAATTTGGAAGCTTAGATGGCACCCAAAATGACAAAATTAAATTGAAATGAAATCTACATAGACAAAGCTTGGAGAAAAAGACATGTTTTTATTGGAAAAAATGTAAAAGTGAAAAACATATGGACACATACAAGTCCAAGAAGTTATGACAACATTGAAGAAAGACTTGGGCCTAATCACTGACACTAAACTGAACATAAACCAGCAATGTGAGATAACTAAAAGGACTGCATTAGAAGAAGCATTGTATTAAAAACATACACAGTCCTTATTTTCCTGTATTCTGTGCTAATGGGATATGTCTTGTTTATCAGTCGGGACATTTTAAATATTGACAGGTTTCAACAGTTTAAGGGGATGACGTCAAGGATAATTACAGGAACAAAAGGACATGTGCTGTAAGGACAAGATGGAGGAAATTGGAATGTTTAATCTGGTGAAAAGAAATCTGAGAGGAGGCAAGATATCAGTGTTCAAATATTGATGAGTTTAAGTATAACTCTTGACCACTGACATTTATTTCAATACTATAAGTATCTATGTAATACACTGATAATAAAAGTTTATTTGGTCAAACTCATAATGAAGTATAAAAACTTTCCAGATAACTCTGAAAGAAGCATGTTTACAATCAGGCTCCAGCCTGTCAACTAGAGATGTGACAAGTACAAATATTGATACATACAATGTTGATACATACTATGTTTTATAGAGATAGGTGAAAGAGAGGTGAGATCTCACTCGGTGAGATGCATTCTTTTGTGTGAGTGGAAAAGTGAGACAAACTATGATTAATATGTTCATCAAGCTCATCAAGTGTGCAGTGGCTAGTGTCGCACATGACCTTCACAAGAGCAGCAGGGAAATATGAACAGCATGTACTTGAACTGTAATGCATCTAATAAAATATCCATAGAATATTAGTAGCGAATGTTATACAAGTGTATGTTCATTAAAATTTTATTCCTAATAAAGAGGTATGCATAAATAATGGGTTTGCCAGCTATGTGCTTCATAGGCTGGAACGAGGAAAAGCTATTAAGTATTAAGGCCGAAGCCACTGCATGCAAAGTGAGACAGAATTACCATTGCACTTGACTCTGTATGCACCAAGAAATATTACACTGGGCAAAAATGGAACTGATTTGTAAAACCAGATGTTGAATGGGATCAGATCTGACTTGGGACAGAAAGCTGTATCCTAGATGAATGCCATTAAAAATCAAAATTATCTTTTCTGATTAATTATTATCTATTTCCCCATTTATTTTTAAAAAAATAAAATTTACCTGTAAGTGTTAAGATTATTTTACAGACTAACTGCAGAAAGGCAGGCTTTATAGTTGTAAGAGATAATAAACAACATTCACATGCATGAAATAATTTACATCCACATTGGAAGAAGCAGATTGGGTAATTCATAAATGGAGTAGATAAATTCTCCAATGTTCTGAAAACTGAAAATATCTCATGTAAGAGTGAGGCTTCATCTTCAGATGCTACTTGATGTGGTGGTCAAAGCAGAGCTGTGCTGAAGGGGCAGGAGCTGAACTTTAACAGAATAACAGAGTTGGAAGGGACCTTGGAAGTCTTCTAATCCAACCTCCTGCATAAGCAGGTGACCCTATACCTTTTCAGACAAATGGGTATCTAATCTCTTCTTAAAATCCTCCAGTGATGGAGTACCTAGAATTTCTGAAAGCAAGCCATTCCACTGGTTGTTTCACTACCAGGAAATTTCTCCTTAGTTGTAGGTTGGTTCTCACCTTGATTAGTTTCCATCCATTGCTTCTTGTCCCGCCTTCTAGTGTTTTGAAAATAGGTTGACCCCCTCTTCTTTGTGGCAGTCAATATTGGAACACTCTTATCATGTTGGAACACTCTTATCAAATATTGGAACACTCTTATCATGTTACTCCTATCATGCTACTCTTTTCAGTAGAGTAGACCACATATACCCAACTGTTCTTCATGTTTTAGCCTCCAGAGCATCTTTGTTGCTCTTTTCTGCACTCTTTCCAGAGTCTCAAAATCTTTTTAATATTGTGGCAACGAATTTATTTATTTATTTATTTATTTATTTATTTATTTATTTATTTATTATTTATTTATTTATTAGATTTATATCCCGCCCTTCTCCAAAAGGACCCAGGGCGGCGCACAGGAATTTAAAATACATACAAAATCGTAATACAAAATTTAAAAATCTATTAAATACCTGTCCTGTGCTAAAAACCAATTAAAATCCCCAAAATAACGTAACCTAGTTTTAAATTTTGGGGATTTTAATTTGGTTTTAGCACAGGATTTTCATCAAATAAGTTTTTAATTTTTTTTATGTTTTTGTATGTATTTTAATATTCCTGTGCGCCGCCCTGGGTCCATTTTGGAGAAGGGCGGGGTATAAATTTAATAAAATAAAATAAAAATAAATAAAATAAAAATAAAAACTATCTAAGCTATATTGCATTATAAAAGCAATACTAACAGTTCATGTGATCTTGATTCTATTGATTCTATTCCTCTGTTAATGCAGCCTAGGACTGCATTGAATTTTGGTGATTGCAGCACACTGCTGGCCTAGGACTCCAAGATCTCTTTCCCTCTGATTATCTTTTCCAGGATCTTCCTAGATACTGATGTCAGGCTGATTGAGCTGTAATTTTCTGGATCAATTTTCCCTCCTATTTTTGAAGATGGGAACTATATCTCTACTTTTCCAGTTATCTGGTGGTGCACCAGGATCTTGGTCAAGATATGGTTTCAATTGTTCCAAGATCATGACTGCCAGCTGCTTGAGAATTCTGGGATGTAATCCATCAGGTCCTAGTGATTTGAACTTGTCTAATCTCTTACTATTTTCTTCCCTATTTTATTTTATGTTCCTAGTCTGTCTTTTACGGTTCTGTTTTTGGTAGGTTGGGCTATTTTTTCTTTTTGTGTGAAGACAGAGTCTAAGAATGAATTAAGCAGCTCTGCTTTCTCTCTAATGCCCATCAGTTCCTTGGCATCTCATCCCATTTAGTGGACAAATAGTTTCCTTGACTTTTTTCTTGTTTTTTCCAGGTTGAAACAAACATGTTTTATTGTTTTTGACATTTGATGCAAGTTTAGTTCATTCTGAGTCAAAATCTATTTTGAGGCCTGAACAATTTATGTAATTTGTAATTACTATGTTGATGTTGATTTTAATATTTGAGATAAATTATATAGGTGGTGTGACTCTTAAATGTAAAATCAACAGAGAAGCCAAAGTACCAGATGTATATATTTAAAAACAAAGTGCATGGAGTCTCTTCACACTGCTAATTAAAATAAAGCTTCTTTATTGAAAAAAAGCAAAATTTCAAAACAGCATGTTGATATGAAATAAAGAAACAATATGAAACAATGCTTGGAACAAAATCATATGCTTCCTCTGATATGAACAAGTCTTTGTGCAATTGAGAGCCCCAGTAGAGATGGAAATATTTCAGTTATCAATAATATTTATTTATTGAATAAGTAAAATTACTGCATAGAGTATTTTCCCCAAAATTTATAGAACTTTGGGGTTCTACACGAGTTCTACAGTATAGTTCTATAATAAAAATGAGAATTGTATATTTAGTCAATTTAATCAACATGTTTAATTAAGACTTGTTGCGTTACTTAATCAAATAAGAAAAAAATGCTTACCCCAACGCCACCACATGGAAGCCTGACAAACAGTGATGTCAGAGAGCCTGGAGGAATCAGAGTAGAGTAAAACATTGTTAAAATTACAAAATACATGTGATTTGGGAGTAATTTAAAAATCTATCATCAAAACTAATAGTATATTAGGGATGAATTGATACATTCTTAAAAATGGATAACCTGTTATGGGAATGGCTTTTTGATGGTTTTTGTTTTCTTTCTTCTCTGTGAAATTCGGATTATTTGTGTTTATATTAAAAAAATAAAAAATTACTAATTAAAAAAAACTAATAGTATAGACCTATCCATTCCTACAATAATATTAGATGCTGAATGTGATGCTGATTATTTCAGTCTTTAAACTTGATTCAGCTGCATCCTTTCTGGAGCGAGACTATAGAGAATTTGGATTGGGTCTTTAATGCCAAGCACCAAAAGTAGAGACAGAAACAGGTTTTATTTAAACTCTTAAGAAAAGATTGAGGATTTTAAAAATATTTGATATTGATATTTTAAAATCAACTTGCTCATTTATCTACAATCTTCTCCTCATGAATAAATCAACTTAAAAACTCAGTTGGCCAGAAAGTTTTAAACAGGCTGAAATTGATGTGGTTAACAATATATTCCTAGGGAAAAGATATAAAATATCACATGAAAAAGCATCCTTCCTGCAGGATTGGTATAAAAGGAAACAATCCCTTTTGAATATTCCTTCAGTGACAAGTGGCAAGGGCTTAGATCCTGGAATTTCAGCAAAATGCAAGGAATGTTAGAAGAAATTTCTCAGGTGTTGGGACCACTCTATAAGTACAATAAAGTAAATGTGATGAATAAAGATTTGCTCTCAAAAGTGCCAGGTTAAACATCTTTCTGTTATTCCCGTAAACTTCAGTAACATTGGGATCATCCCACTACCAGATTATCTAATTTAAGCATAATATTTTCTTGAATAAAGGGGGAAAATATTCTCCCAAATGTTGTAACCTGTAATTGGACAGAGGAAGAAAATAACACTAGTTTAGAAGAATTGGATCTCTTTGATTAGATATGCCATCAACTTTATTTATTCCTATTTAGAACAGAAATTAGCAGACAGGAACATAATTCAGTAATTGAACTCTTTAACACCATATAACAGTCCTAGATAACAGAAATGACTGAAGACTCAAGATGTGTCATTTTGGAGAATATTTACATAGTCAAGATTGGTTATTTTCAGCATTTCATAACCAATTTCATTGTAATTTTTACAACGACAATAAAGATTATTACTATCAACCATGATCACCTGATGAGGCCCTGGGGCAGGACATCATATTAACATGGGCATGGGATGTTACAAGAGCTAGAAGGCAGGCCATTACAGGTGAAGATGCCCCCAAATGTCTACACATTTATAGCATGGTCCATCTCTGAGCTCACTCAGCCATTGGACAGAATATCCTTGGGAGCCAGAAGTTTGCCAGATCAGTCAATAATGAGTTATGCCTCATAGAGAAGGAGCAAGCCGAAATGGCATGTCTCACCAAGACCTGGCTGATGTCAGGTTTCCAAAAGATGCCCTAATTAACTTACGAGCCTTGAGACAAGTTTCAAAAGAAATCCAGTCATTTATTAGGAACAACATTTTGGCAATACCCGCGCAGAGTCAGAGCTGACCTCACTTAAATTATGGCTCAACTTTACCCATTTCTCTCATTGTCATAAATCAATGGCCATTGCGGAGCTCGGTGTTTATCTGCCTGTTTCTTATAGGTCTGTGCCACTCTAGCTAGTGCTTTTTTGATATTCTCCCAGGTTGCTTTCAGCATTGACATCCAATCAGAGGTTTTGTTCCTAGGCTCCCTGTCAATCTTCACGAAGGACGGGATGAATTGCCTGTAGTGTCAACATCCCGATGTTGCCATGGACCTTATCTGTTTGCCTTAACGAACTGAAAATTCTTGACATTCCTGTGGCAGGAAAGGAATCTCAGGACAGCCTGTGACTGCGCATGCATGCAATTATTTTCAATGCTAATTGGAGAACGTAATTTATGACAAGCAGAGGGGAGGGGGCATAAGGGGATAAAGTGCAGAAGCCATCCAATTATTGCCAGTCCTGGCTGCAACTGAGGCTTGCCATGATGTTATATTCAATAAACGGACATTGCTTTGAACTTTTACGTGAGGCCATGAATCATTTGAAGTTTCTCTTGGGAGCTTGACAGACAGCCAGGACTTTTAAAAGAAATCTATCAAGATTTCCGGGCTACCTGAGTCCCGCCTCCCCCAGGCAATGCCTGACAAAGAGGGAGGAGATCAGGCCATGGCAGAAAAAAGCCTCATTTCAGCTGGAGGCCAGCCAACCCCCCTGAACAGCGGAGCTGCAGACATCCAGCCTGTAAAACCTTTCCCAGCAACAGAAGCAAGAAAAGATAAGTACTGGATGTGGGACTGGGAACAAGCCAGACGGCCCCGGCCCCAGATGGGATCCCTGGGGGGTGCAGTAGAGAAACTGAGGGAGGATTTTGATCAAGCCACCCTTCATGACGAGAGGCCAGCCTGCCATCCGGAAGAGAAAGGAGGCATATCTGATCCTGCTGAAGGGAGGAGATGCATGCTGGAGCGCAGCCCCAGAAGCAAGCATGCTGCCAAAAGCAGGCAACTCCCTCCCTCTCCCCCTCCTAGAGCTGAAGAAGATGACCGGCCGTATCAGGCACGGGCATACAGGGGCCAGGAGGCCGTATCAGGCACGGGCAAACAGGGGCAGAGGAGGGAGGGAACTAAATGATCCACCCCGATTCAGGGGAAAGTTTGATGGTAATTCAGACCAACTAGCTCTATTCCTTGATTCAGCTGATATCCACTTAGAACGCTATGGGCACCTCTACCCATCCCCCAGAACCATGGTGAATGCCATTGCAGAGGGTTTCAAGGGAGAAGCAAAAGAATGGCTAGCAGCCATCCATAAGCGGAGGGCCCCCGAACTGCAAGACATAGATGGCTTCCTGCAAGTGTTAGAGGCCAGGTTTGAAGAGGGGGAGGAGGACCCATATGCAGAAGAGGAACTCAGCAACCTAAAGCAGAGAGGCCGCCCCATCAAAGAGCACACCCGTGAATTCAGGAGGATAGTTGGAAGACTACCCCCCCTACCAGAATGGTTGCTGGTGCATTTTTTTCAGAACAAGCCTGGATAAACGTATTGCCCAAGTAACTGCATATCGTGACATCCCAAACCAACTCTCTAAGTGGTTCCGAGTGGCAACAAAAGTCGACAGTGGGCTACGTGCCAACGACACAAGGAAGGAACCAGACACAAAGGAGAGGGGTCAACCTAATCTGAAACCATCCCGCCAAAAGAAAGAAATGGCACCACAGCGAGACCTGAGACCAGTCCTCCCTCGAAGTTCCGTGAGGTGTTACAGATGTGGGGGGATGGCCCACATGGTAGCTGCATGCCCAACCCCAGTCCCGAAACCAAGGCTGGACCTACCACCCAAGGCCCGACAAGAACGAGGGCCCCGACGGGCCATCAACACATCCAGGAGGGCTCTTCAAGCTGCAGGGGTCTCCGCCCTCCCAGGCAAAAGCAGTGAAACCCCAGGCAATGATGACCAGTCAATTGAATCCTATGACAGCGAGGACGAGGGAGAAAATGACCCAATGGTGAGCGAATCAATTTACCCTTTCCTTTTTCCAATACGCCTCACAACCCCGAAAACGGGAAAACAGGAGGATTTTCAAGCCCTTGTAGACTCAGGCTGCCCTAGGTGCTTGATCAACTTAACCACAGTTCAGAAACTGGGGATCAGAGCGAAAAGACTGAACCACCCGATTCGGTTCGAGCAGGTTGACGGTTCCCTAATGGGAGGAGCCTATGCCACTCACCTAACTGAACCAGTGAGACTAGAATTGGCAGATCACTGGGAAATAATTCGATTCATAATAGCCCCCAAAATGACAGAGGCAGTCATACTTGGACTTTCCTGGCTAGACCAGTGGGGACCGACCATCTGGTGGCAAGGGGGCACCCGCAGGCTTAGGATATTACCTGGCCCTCAACCACTCCCTCACGAGCAAGCAAAAATACCACTCACATTGGGAGCCTCACAAGAGAGACCACAAGAACAACTGGCAACCACATCTGACAAAACCCCAGAGGCTGAACTGATTCCAGTGGAATACCAGGACCTCGCAGAAATGTTCAGTGAGACAGAACGCGACATCCTGCCCCCCCACCGCGAAACAGATTGTGCCATTGAAATCATCCCTGGGGCAAAACTACCCAAACCCAAGCTGTATGCCATGACGCCTCGAGAGATGCAAGAAATGCGGGAATACATAGACAAAAACCTAGCACGAGGATTCATCGAGCCAGCCAAGCCACGGATTGCGGCACCAGTCCTTTTCAAAGAGAAAAAAGATGGCACTATGCGTCTGATGGTGGATTTTCGGGGGATAAATGTGGTGTGCGTACACAATCTATACCCGCTTCCCCTCATGAAAGATATGCTGTCTCACTTGGCCAAGGGAAAAGTCTTTACCAAATTAGACCTCAGAGAAGCATACTACCGAATACGGATCAGGGAAGGAGATGAATGGAAAACAGCGTTCAACTGCCCTTTAGGAAGTTTCCAATTCAAAGTGATGCCTTTTGGATTACAGGGAGCCCCAGCAGTGTTCATGCAGTTAATAAACGAGGTGCTGCATGACCACCTCTACAAGGGGGTCCTTGTCTTTCTAGATGACATCCTTATTTACACTGTGACCGTCGATGACCACATACCCCTGGTTTGCCAAGTACTGGAAAAACTTCTGGCAGCCAACCTGTATGTCAAACTATCAAAATGTGAATTCCACCGTGAGCGACTAGACTATCTAGGCTACCGAGTGTCAAATGAGGGAATAGAGATGGACCCAGCTAAAGTGCAAGCCGTCCTAAGCTGGCAACCCCCTCGCACCCGCAGACAGCTACAAAGTTTCCTAGGGTTCGCAAACTTCTACAGGCAGTTCATTCCCTCCTTTGCGAAGATTGCCAAACCCCTGACAGACCTCCTGAAGACAGGATGCCCAGGAATGAAACCTCGTCCGGGACAACCCCTACAGTGGAGCCTAACTTGCCAGGAGGCATTCGAAACACTGAAAGAAATGTTTGCAAAGGAGCCGGTACTGAAGCATCCTGACCCTGAGCAACCTTTCGTGATCCAGGCAGACACCAGCGACATGGCCGTAGGAGCAGTACTACAAAGAAACAATCAAGGAAATTTACAACCCTGTGCCTATACCTCCTGCAAACTCACAGACACGGAGAGACGATGGGCCGCATGGGAAAAGGAGGCTTTTGCAGTGCGATGGGCACTACTAACCTGGAGACACCTGCTAGAAGGGAGCCAGAAACCGTTTGAAGTTTGGACTGACCACAAAAATCTCGAAGCTCTCAGAACCCCACGGAAACTATCACCCAAACAAGTCCGATGGGCTCAATACTTCAACCATTTCGACTTCGTACTAAAGCACATTCCAGGGCAGAGGAACTTTCTAGCTGATGCCCTCTCCCACATGCCTCAGTACAAATGCGAACGGGAGCACGTAGTGGACGCCATTATTCCTTCTGCTCAACCAGCTGCCCAAGTAACCACCAGGCGGCAACACCGTGACTGACGGGGTCAAACCACAAGCGATCTAACCACAAGACTCAAAACTGAGCTGCTAACAGACCCTTGGTTCCAAAACAACCAACACATCTTGACAAAGAGGGATGACCTCGCCTGGAAGGGGACGAAACTCTATGTTCCAGAATCTCTACGTATCCTAGTTCTCCAAAGGAGCCACGACGCCAAATTGGCAGGCCATTTTGGGTTCCTAAAGAATTTACACCTAGCCCGGAGGCAATTCTGGTGGCCTGGAATGAAGAAAGATGTGGATAGCTGTGTAAAAAGTTGCACAGTCTGTGCCACAATGAAAATACGACCAGGAAAACCCCCGGGACTACTGCAAACAGTGGCAGAACCAACGAGGCCATGGGAGGAGATTGCAATGGACTTTATAGTAGAGTTGCCAAAAAGTGGGGGAAACACAGTGATTTGGACTGTAATAGACCTGTTCTCCAAGCAGGTACACTTCATTCCCTGTAGCGGACTACCCTCGGCTCACAAGCTGGCTAAACTGTTTGTGAAGCATATCTACCGACTGCATGGAGTACCTCGAAGAATCATCTCAGACAGAGGGGTCCAATTCACGGCTAAATTTTGGAGGGAGTTCCTGCGGTCCATTGGATCATCTCAGGGTCTTAGTTCAGCTTTTCATCCGAACACTAATGGGGCAGCAGAAAGACTGAACGCCATGATAGAGCAGTACCTGAAGTGCTACGTGAACTATCAGCAGTCTAATTGGGCAGATCTTTTATCTTTCGCTGAGGTTGCATACAATAATGCTGTTCACAGCAGCACAGGACTCACGCGGTTTAAAGTAGTGAGCGGCATGGATTTCGTCCCAATGCCTGAGTATCCAAGAGACCCCCCCTCCTCAGTCAGCTTGACTGATTGGATGTCGATGCTGAAAGCAGCTTGGGAAAATGTCAAGAAAGCTCTAGACAAAGCGACACAAACCTACAAGAAACAGGCAGATAAACACCGGGCTCCGCAACGGCCGTTCCAGGTGGGAGAGAAGGTTTACCTCTCCACAAAATACTTGAGACTAAGACTGCCCAGCAAAAAACTGGGGCCAAAATTTGTGGGGCCATTCCCCATAATAAAGATCATCAACCCAGTCACAGTGATATTGAAACTGCCTCGATTGCTGGGGAAGACACACCAATCGTTTCATAGTAGCCTTTTGAAACCTGTGATCGGTTCCACTCTGAGATCACTGCCCCGTGCGCTCCCAGGCCCTGTGGTCATAGGGGGCCAAACCCATTATGAAGTCCAACGAATTCTTGATTCGAGGTGGCACAGAAGGCAACTCCAATACCTAATCAAGTGGAAGGGTTATCCCCTATCGGAAGCATCGTGGGTGAAACATAGAAACATCCAAGCTGACCGCCTTGTAGCAAAATTGCATGCAGAAAACCCAAGCAAGCCAGGGGGGAGGGGGACGCATCCCTAAGTCATATACCTGCATTTAGATTGTTTTGTTTCCCATAGGTTGCTTTCGAGAAGTAAGGGGAGCCGGATGTCAACATCCCGATGTTGCCATGGACCTTATCTTTTTGCCTTAACGAACTGAAAATTCTTGACATTCCTGTGGCAGGAAAGGAATCTCAGGACAGCCTGTGACTGCGCATGCATGCAATTATTTTCAATGCTAATTGGAGAACGTAATTTATGACAAGCAGAGGGGAGGGGGCATAAGGGGGTAAAGTGCAGAAGCCATCCAATTATTGTCAGTCCTGGCTGCAACCGAGGCTCGCCATGATGTTATATTCAATAAACGGACATTGCTTTGAACTTTTATGTGAGGCCATGAATCATTTGAAGTTTCTCTTGGGAGCTTGACATGTAGAAGTTAATGAACCCTAGGAAGCTCTGAAGCTGTCTGCGGTTGCAAGAGGGTTACCAGCCTAGGATGGCTTGTCCCTCATTTTACACTTGGTAACCCAGGTAGTCTAGCCATGTGCAGTGGAATTCACATTTCGATAATTTGACTGCCAGAAATTTTTCCAGTACCTGGCGGACCAGGGGTATGTGGTCATCCATGGTCTCAATATAGATGAGGATGTCACTCAGGTATACAATGACCCCCTTGTAGAGGTGCTCATGCAGCATCTCATTTATTGACTGCATGAACACTGCTGTGGCTACCTGCAGTCCGAAAGGCATCACTTTGACTGGAAGCTCCCTAGGGGGCAGTTGAATGCTGTTTTCCACTCATCTCCCTCCCTGATGTGTACTCGGTAGTATGCTTCTCTGAGATCTAGTTTGGTGAAGACTTTTCCCTTGGTCATGTGAGATAGCATGTCCTTTATAAGGAGGAGGGGGCATAGGTTGTGTATGCACATGGCATTGATTCTTCTAAAGTCCACACACAATCTCATAGTTCTATCTTTTTTTTTCTTTGAAGAGGACTGGGGCTACAACCGTGGCTTGGCTGGCTTGATGAACTGGCTTGGCTGGCTTGATAAATATTTGCGCATTTATTGCATTTCCCGGGGTGTCATGGCGTACAGTTTGGGCTTGGGTAGTTTTGCCTCGGGGATGATTTTGATGGTGCAGTCACAATGTCTCAGCAGGACTGCCTCACTGCCTCAGCAGGACGTTGCACTCGGCCTTGCTGAATACTTCTGTGAGGTCCTGATATTCCCTTGGGATCTGTTCAGTCTCTGGAGTTTTGTTGGATGTGGCTGCCAATTATTCTGGTGGGCTCTTTGGGAGTGTTCCCTGTGTGGGTGGTGTTTCTGCTTGCTGGTGTTGGAGGGGTTGGGGTCCCTTGCTATCCTAAGTCTGCCACCCAGACTTAGTCCCCACTTGTCTAGCTCGGAGAGTTCCAGTATGACTGCGTCTGTCATATTGGGGGCTATTATGAATTGAATTATTTCCCAGTGATCTGTTACCTCTAGTTTCACTGGTTCGGTCAGGTGTGTGGCATAGGCTCCCCCCATTAGGGACCCATCAACCTGTTCAAACTGGACCAGGTGGGCCAGTCTTTTTGCTTGGATCCCCAGTTTCAATACCATGGTTAGGTTGCTCAAGCATCTAGTACAGTGCTTCTCAATTATTTTCTGTCATGCCCCCCTAGGAAGAAGAAAACATTTCGCGCCCCCCGCGCGACTGTAAATAGTATCATTTGTCTATAAAATTGTTATAAGTACACCTCTGCCGAGGTCAAACGCGCCCCCCTTTACGGAGCCTCGCGCCCCCCCTGGGGGGCCCGCCCCACTATTTGAGAAGCACTGATCTAGTACAACCTGAGTCTATTAGGGCTTGAAAAGTTCCCTGGATCCCCTTTTTTGGGGTTGTGAGGCATATTGGGAAAAAGAAAGGGGGAACAGGTTCACTCACCATTGGGTAGTTTTCACCCTCTTCCTTGCTGCCATAGGATTCTAGCGACTGTTCATTGTTGCCTGGGGTTCCACCCCTTTTGCCTGAGGGGGAAGGGACTTCTGCACCCTGGAGGGTCTTCCAGGCGTGTCGGCGGCACGTTTGTGGCCTTGTTCTGGTTGTGCCCTGGGTGGTGGCTCTGGCCTTGGTTTTGGGGCTGGAATTGCACATGGCATGTGGCCCATCCCCCACATTTGTAGCATTTCAGTGGACCGAGGGAGTGCTGGTCTCATGGCCCGCTGCGGTGCTGTGGTTTCCTGTCGTCTGGGCAGTTTCAGGTCGGGTTGACAACTCTCTTTTGTGGCCGGTTACTTTCTCATGCCATTGGCACGCAATCCACTGTCAAATTGGAGGCTGCACTCCAACTGAAATCAGGCTCACTTTGGAAGCCCACCCTCTGCCAAGGTTGCCTGAGTTTCCCTCCAGGAACCCCCAATATTGGGGAGCGATTGGAGAGTCCAGGATTCAGGAAACCCGGTAATCTTGCTAGATTTTAAATGGAGATCTGACTGTCAGATTTCCGAAAGATGCCCTAATTAACTTACAAGCCTCGAGCCAAGTTTCAAAAGAAATCCACTATTTATTAGGAACAATATTTGGCAATACTCACGTGGAGTCAGATCTGACCTCACTTAAATAATGGCTGAACTGTTTCTCCCCTCCCCTATATTTAGAGTTTGGAACAAACTAAGACACCAAGGCAGGGGATGGGGAGTGGACATCCAAGAATCCCTCTTGACCTTTAGGGGCCTTGCTTTTCAGGTATTTGGTTGTGAGACCATTTCTGAAGATGAGCTCATTGGATCAGTTGGGGGTTGGCTTTCTTGCTACGTAGCAACCTCCTTGCCTGAGCTGGAGGCCATCTCTGGGTTGATGGTGGTGGTCCCCAAATTTATGGTCCTGGGAGACTTGAAGCTACCATCCCTGGGTTGAGCTTGTAAGTTCATAGAAGTTCACAGTCAGTATGTTGGCCATAGGCCTACCCTAGATCATCCTGGTTCAACTCAGGAAAGTGGGAGATATGATCTAGTCAAAGCAAGGGTAACATGATCGGATGGGGAATCTAATATTATATCCCACCATGGTGGGATGATGCCCTCCTGCATAATAGAATCCTTGAGATTCTATTATGTAGGAGGCTGGACCTATTCAAATAGTCTGTCCCCAGCAACTGATGGACCCAAGTGAGCTCCACAGGGAACTGGGAAATATTCTGGGGCATTACTGCATGGTCCTGCCAAAGTTCTGGTTATGTCCTGCAATTAAAGACAGCCAAGACTTTGGACAGGATCATGCCTGTGTAGACTGTCTTGACCCATTACTTCTTACACTCACCCTGGTTCATGGAGGAACTATGAGTTCTGAAAAGAGCCAAGAGATGTTTAGAGGGCCAGTGGAGTAAAATGAAGGATGAATCCAACTGGATACAACTTAGAGCTGCTGTTAGGCCTATCTTGTAATGTGTAAGAGTAGTGAAAAACCATGATTTCTCTGCCCTTATTGTGTCTGCACAGTGTTGCCCAATGGCACTGTTCAGAATTGCAGTCCCTCTAGGGACAGGAGGGCTTCAGGGCTCTGAAGAGGAATTTGTGAAATACCCAATGGACAAAGTTACTCAGATTTGTCCCAGTTGGAGTCCATGTATAGTGCATTTCAGATACCAGTCTTACCTGATTAACTGGGAACAATTTGATTTTGTTGGACATGATGAGACAGGGTCTTCAATGCTGTCAGTGAACTATCTATCAATTAGATCCCTGTCCCTCCTGGTTGGTGAAAGCCTCCAAAAGGGTGACAGGTGGGTTCAAATAGTTATACATTCTTCACTGCAGAAGGGATGTTGTCAGAACCTTTTAAGGAGGCTCTGGTTTCCCCCGCCCCCTTAAATAATCATCTCTTGATCCCACCTGTTTGGACAACTTCCATCCAGTCTCCTACTTTCCCTTTCTAGAGTAGTAGTTTTCTAGAAAAGTAGCTTGTGGGACTACCAACTTCGTGAGATTTTTTTTTTTTTTGTGAGGTTGGAAGTTATTTTTTATTTTTTTTTACCATAATCACACAGATTACTTTTCTTGTCCTGCACGTAGAGCGGAGAATGGAGCAGAAAAGCAAGTTAGTGAAGGGATGTGGCCTTGGAGGGGGTGGGGGATGTGTTTGTGTGTGTGTGTGTGTGTGTGTGTGTGTGTGTGTGTGTGTGTGTGTGAGAGAGAGAGAGAGAGAGAGAGAGAGAGAGAGAGAGAGAGAGAGAGAGAGAGAGAGAGAGAGAGAGAGAGTCCGATCTTGGAGTTACCAGGGCTGACGGTGTTGTGCTCTCTCGGTCTCACACAATCACAGAGGTTTGATCTTTCACTCTCTCTCCCTTCCTTCCACTGTGAGGTTTTGCATGGAGGAGCAGATCACTTCCTGCAGGGTTGGCCTCAGCACCCGCTTCGGATGGCAAACAGAAGAGCTTTGCTCTTTTTCTCCAGGGCCTTTGAAATCCCCCCCCCCCCCTTTTCTGCCATTAAATTTTGGGCTATGGCAGAATTTTTCACACAGTTCCCAGGGAGGGAGAAGGGGCGAGAGAGAAATGGGGAGCAAACGGAAAGGATGCCTGGACTCGCAGTGTTTTCTTTTGTTTGCATGCTATGTCTCCTGAGAGGCCTCATACAGAAGCAGTTCTGCCAGGAGGGCGAAGAGCCCCTGTGAGGCCAGAGCAGCACAGTCAGCTGTTTGTTAGACAGCCAGCAGCAATCAGGGCAGACAAAGGCCAGGGCGTAAGGAGAACGTGGGTCATGGTGCGATGGAGAGGGTGGGGCCGGTGGGCTTGCTGCTCCTGCACCTGAAAAATAATAAGACCTCTCCAAAAATAAGGCCAAGCCCTTATTTCGGGGGTCAAAAGAAAATAAAACCCTGCCTTATTTTTGGGAAAACATGGTAGTTTTTTCATAAGAACCAAGTGTGAAGATTCCAGAAGAAGACCTAATTAATTTACGAGCCTTAAGACAGAGTTCAAAAGAAATCCAATCATTTATTAGGATCAACATACTAGTGTTACTTTGGTGGAGCCAAAACTGCTTTCACTTCATTGTGTTTGAACTTTACCCCTGTATCCCCTCCCTTCTGTCATGCGTCATAACTCATATTCTCCAACTACGTTGCAGAAGTCCACTCTGGCTGAAGGCATGCATGGAATTTCCCCTCCCTTGCCAGCCTGATAATAGTCATGGCAACACTTTAGAAGTTGATATCAAGGTAATTTCTACTGGCAACGGATAAGGTCAGGGAAGGTGTGTCTGGAGAACCCACCAATTAACCCAATTGGCCAACATGACTTGTGACACTGGGTTATTTCCTGTTTTCATTTTACTGAAACCACGGGAAAGATTTAGAATTGGTTTTCCTTTCAAGCTGTGCTTATTGAGTGCATGAAGCACCCAATAAAGAAGAGCTTTGAGGAGGGTCCTAGTCTCGGAGTTCTGATTTGCATGGGTTCATTAGTTAGAACCTTGACATTAAACCAACTTTCCTAACCTTGTCCTGAAGTTAGGGCAGCTGTCAGGGGTCCTGAGCCCTGGGCACCCACATCGGGTGAACGTGGAAGACTCAGGGAAGGCTTGGAGATGGAGAAGATGCAGGAAGCAGCTGCCAATCCTAGCACAGCCCGGTTGGGGTTGCATAGCCGACAGGACAAGCTGCAGAAGGGTCCTTCCCTGCAGCAGCCAGGCTGAAAATCCATGTAGAAAGGCCCAAAAGGCCAGCAGCATGAGAAGACATGCCTAGAGACCAAGGATCTCTATCAAGCAGAGGAAGATGCTGGCGCAGGAGAGCTCCCAAGGGATAGAAGCAGAGTTCCCCCTGATGGCCTCCTCAATCACCTGCCACCTTGTTCCCGAGATGAAAGGTGAAGAGAACAGCTATGAGATGAGCACAGAGAATAAAACTACCTGACTGTTCTCCACAGCCTATTGGTTGAGCAGCTGAGGGACAGATTCGAGCACATGGAAATCTGGGGAGCAGAACTGATGTGCCAACCTGGGCCACTTGTAGTGACAGCGACTATGATGGCCCAGACATAATGCGCTGGACCCAGAGCCCGACCAAGTGGCTGGCCCAGCTCCTCAGCCAGCAGCGGCAACAAGCCAGGGAACGAGGCAAAGCCCCCCATGATGAGTGGCAAGCCCGAGCCCCCTGCAACAGCAATGAGCACTGGGCAGTCTTGGGTTCCTCCTGGCTGGGCTGGATACCCTTTGTGGTCCTACTACCCAGGCCCTACTTCCCTATCCCGTGGGCATCCCCTCCTCCTCTGCCACCAGTAAACTCACCACAAATAAAGATCATGTTTGATGGAGACCTAGAGAAATTGGCCTTTTTCCTCAACCAGGTGTGGGCTCATCTAGACTGCTATATCCTGGCCTACCCATTGGGCATGGTGATGGCGAGTGCCATGGCCGCTAATCTAGAGGGGGAAGTTGCAGAGTGGGTGATGAGACTCCATGACGAAGACACAGTAGTCCCCAAAGTGTACCAGGACCTTCTCTCAGTGAGAAGGAATATGACATGCTACCCCTCCACCGCCCAACTAACTGTGCAATTGAGATCCTACCAAGCGTGAAACTCCCCAAACCAAAAAATGTACTCCATAACCCCAAAGGAAAGGAATGAGCTAAGGGTGTACATTGACAAAAACCTAGCCAGAGGCTTTATCCAACTGGCAAAATCCCATGTGCCCATTCCCATACAATTCAAGGAGGGACACTGAGACTGTGTGTTGATTTTAGAGGGATAAGCGGTGTGTGTGTAGAGAATATGTACACCCTCCCTGTAATGAAAGTCTATCTAGCAAAAGGGAAGATCTTCACCAAGCCAGACCTAAGGGAGACCTGGAGGAGGCATAGTACAGAGTGAGGATCAAAGAGAGGGATGAATGGAAAACAGCATTTAACTGGGAGCTTCCAATTCAAAGTAATGCCATTTGGCATTGAAAATAAAATATTTTGTCAAATGTTCCAGTAATAAGTAAAGTAGTTCAGAAAAAAGGACTGTGTTGGTGATTGGTGATTCACTACTTAGAACAGGGGTGTCAAACCCAAGGCCAGATCCGGCCTACGATGTGGTTAGATCTGGCCCGCGGAGTCACCCTGGAAACACTGAAGGACTGACATACAACACCTCAGTCCAGCCCAGCCCAGTTTCTGATCAACAACATGGCGGTGGTTATCCGGGCTGGAATGTGATCAGCCTTAGATCTGGAGGCGGCCGGGAGACAGCGAGGGACCACACCCACTCCGCCCCTAGGCACACACACAGGAGGCAGAGAGTGTGCACAGGGCCTGGCATTCCCAGGGACCACAGGCTGATTTCATTCTGTGCACTTCCCTTTCACCCAGGATGCGAGCACTTGTCACCTCCTGTGTGCACACCCAGGGGGTGAGGCAGGGGCAAAGGGTGGTGTCTCTTGTTAGCTCTAAGGCTGACTGCATTCAGGCCTAGATGGCTGCCACAAGTGTCCAGTTGGCCTGGGCCAGGCAGAGGTGATGCCAACCCTTTACTTTTTCCAAAATATAATCCAAAAAATATGATACTTCAGAATAGGCAGCTACACCCGAGTAGAAGAGTTACTTCAGAGTATTATCTCTGAAGTGCAGCTGCTGTCCAGGAGGTTCTAACAGGCTCCGCCAACATCAGAGAGATGAGGGAAAGGGCTTTGGCTGCAGCCCCAGCATTATTACCGGCAGCATCGGCATTGGAAGCATGTAAGCATGGCCAAAAAGCAGTGTCAGCGGCACGTAAGCGCGTAAGGGTGTGGCGTTGGCAGCGTGGAAGCCCTCGCCAAGGCCGGGAGGTAGTGGTGTCGTGGAAAAGCCACTACCTCGCAAATGTCAGCACAAGAGCTGACAACTGTAGTGCGAGATCAGTTGATCTTGTGCTACTGATCTCGTGTGATCTATAGCATTATAGTACTGCATGAACTGCAGGGCATCAGTCCTTGTGTGCTGCTGAGGAGGGTCTCTAGGATCGAACAGATTGCAATGGAGAGGGGGGTGAAAATGGGAAGCTGCCACGGGCAATTCACAGACAGCAGTGGGCAGGGCTTCCCATTTTGACCTATCCCCACTGCCATTGCCTCTGCTTCTGGACTCCAGTCTAAAACCGAATGGGTAGTTCGGCTGCCACCTCAACATGCCCCAGCACTGTTTGTCCTACCACAGGACCCTACCCAGCTGTGCGCAAGCACTGATGATCTGCTCATCCCCCCCAGGTTTTGTCGGGCACTTCACAGGTGTCCTTTGTCAGTGTAATGTCAAGTGGGCCATGCCTACCCAGTCACGCTCAACCTGCCACACCCACCTGGCCCTTTGAGGGTACCATAATGCTGATCCAGGCTTCAATGAAATTGAGATTGACACTCCTGACAGAGGAACAGAACCAAACATTTGTAGAGCAGACAATTTATTAAGAGAAGTGTGTTGACTTCTAGGTATAAAAATTAAAAATATGACTGAGAGGCTCATTAATAGAAAATAAGTGATAGAGGGGATTGAAGTTGCAAGAATTTGGGGGGAGAGTAACCAGGTTATATTAGAAGTCAATACAAGAAAGACTCAAGGAACAGAACTTAAACAAACCAGTGTCTTAGACTTTAAAAAGCTGATTTTGACAAACTCAGAGAAAGCTTGGGAAGGATACCATGGATAAAAATCTTAAAGGGGAACTCAACTCAAGAAGCTTGGGAAACTCTGAAAAATACAATTATAAAAGCCCAGTCCAGCTCAATACTAAAAGTCATTTGATGTGACATACAACTCTTGTTTTAACAGGGTGAGGGGTAATTAGTCCATGAATCCTAAATATGAATAATTAACATACATTTCATGCTTTTTAAGCCTATAACATTAAGAGGACTGCTTGGTTAATTAATACTTGGTTAATCTTTTCATTCTTTTAAACTATTTTTAATCCAATCTTAATTGCTTTTATAAATAACTCAAGTCAGCAAACATATATATCCTTATCAAACAAAATGAAATTCAATGGTGAAAAAAGTAAGGTTCTACATTTAGGCAAGAAAAACAAAATGCACAGGTATAGTATATGTGTCACCTTGCTCAACTGTGAGAGGGACATTGGAGTCCTAGTGGACATTCATTTAAATATGCAGCAGCTGCCAAAAAAGCCAACAAAGTTCTAGGCTGTATAAACAGAAGGCTAGAATCAAGATAATGCGAAGTGCTAATACCACTTTATAATGCCTTGGTAAGGCCACACTTGGAATACTGCATTCAGTATAAAAGATGTGGAGATGTGGAAAATATACCTGCATACTGTGTGTATGATTTTCAATTCAATGAAGAATACCATGTATAAATAAAACGTCCCCAAAAGGAAAAAAAATTACAAAAAGCATGCCTTTATGGGAAAGCTTGTCAAATACTAAAGCAAACAAAATCTGGATTCCTAGATTAAGTGAGCTTTATATCTAAAGGAACAACTGGAAACCAGGTAACATTACATTTTCTGTACCTAACAGTTTCTTGCTGTCCAATTTCTGTCTGTTCAAAGGGTTGGTACCATAAATCAGCGTGTGTGCTTCTGAATGCACAGTCTGTAATTCTTCTAGAGTTGCTTTTCTTCCACGGATACACTACAGGAGAAAAGGAAGCAGTGAAATTCCATTTCCCTTGATGAAAACGCAGCATCTCAAATAGAAAAATATAAATAAAGGTGTACACAAATGCTACTGACCAAAGATATTACATTAGAAATGCTCTGACTTCACAAAACTTCGTAATTCTGAAATTTTGAACAATTGTATGCAAAATAAAGAATTTTAGGATGCTTGCTGTTTCAGAGACAGAAAAACAAGAATATTCTTATCACAAATTTTTGTTCTAGGCACCTCATGGAGTGAGGTGGACATTTTTTTACTTAGAGATGATAGTTCCTTCTGGTATTTATAAGACAAGACCACCTCTGTCAGGAGGAGAAAATGCCCATACTGCCCACATCAGAATGAACAAATGGCTATTAACCTCCATGCCTTCCTAACCCCTTCTAGAGGTTTCTAGAAGAGAAATTATAGAAAATGTACATTTTTTCCAAAGTTTCCAAAAAAAGACATTATAGACATAATAGAAAAATTAAGGGTGGCAGAACAAGATCGGGGACTTTAATCCCAGAATTTCTAAAGAATTGTCTGGACAATAGCTTTAAGAAGAAAATGCATGGTCAGCTTTATAATATTTGCTGAATGCATAAATGGAAGACACCTTACAGATGTCTAGATTCCCACTCTCCATAAGTAAATGAATGAAAGCTATTTCCTATCACCTAATATCTTTAATCCAAATGAAAGACCAGGTATACCACCTGTGATGTTTTCATACAGTTGCTTTCAGACAGAAATTGGCGGAAATGTTTATGCCAATTGGTATTATCTGAAATAAACTGCACCAAGGGTACAGTGAGGAAGGAAGGAGATGGCAGCACTTTATTGCAACTAAGAGCTTGTTAGCCTTTATGAAATACTATTTTATATAGTTATCATATAAAATATACAATTCAGAATTTCAGTGTAACATTAGGTTTAAATTGGTGCGCCTTGTTTTAAAGTGACAGACATAAGATGAAAGTGAAATAGCACCGCCATTAGGATTGAACTTACCTGAACATGTGTCCAGTGGCACTATCTTTGGTGCATTGTTAAATGCCTTGATTTTTAACAAAAATGTTTGATAAAAATAGTCAAAGTCAAACCATTAATGTTAGAAGGCCCAATTTTAATAAATCAAGATTGATTAAATAAAATCAATAAGGAAGATCACATAAGGAAGAAAACCTTAAAGGTGTAGTAGCCAGATGGAACTTCTTGAAAGGGGAATTGAAATTTAATACAGTCACAAACAATGTTAGAAAGAAATATAAGGGACCCAATGTCACTGGCAAGCTTGATAAGGAGCTGAAATAAAGAAATCTGTTTATTGAAAATGGAAGGAAGGGACAATTTGACCAGCATTCTGGTCCCAAGTTTTTCATGAATTATAAGTCATAAACTTGGCTTGGCGACTCACTGACAGCCAGTGAATTTGCATGTGAGTAGCCAGTTGACCCACAGCAATCTATTAGTTACATTCTATAAGCAGCTACACCTTCCAGAGCAAATGTTAAAAATAGGCCCACTTAAAAATTATCTAAATGTGAAGTCACCATGGGATGAAATATAGAGAGGCTGTCACTTTTTCTGTAGGAAACAGAAAACAGAAACTATACAGCTAAAGATGACAACAGATATTCCTAGCCATCATGTGATCCTACAGTGGCAAAAACCACATATAACATGTATGTATATGTTGTGGGATCCCACAGCATAGCTGCCAGATTGTACACCACAGCCATCAAGACTAAGACTTCTAAGACTATCCTTGAAATAGAACTGGAAATATTTTAACCAAGTGTTCCCAATCCTCACCTACAGAGATAGTCTATAAAATACCATGATTAAAATCTATTGTGAAATCAAGCAGGTTCAACAAAGCCATATACTCCTGTCTGTTCTGCAAGTGTTCATCTACACCAGGAGTGTCAAACTCAATTTCATTGAGGGCTGCATAAGTTTTGTTTTTGACCTCAAGGGGCCAGGCTGGGCATGGCCAGCCGCCCTGGGTCCTCTGTGGAGAAGGGCGGGGTATAAATTAAAATAAAATAAAAAATAAAAATAAAAATCACTCATGTTGGGGGCACCTGTGGTGGCCTGAGTGCTCTGCCAGCAAAAATGGGCTCCCAAGCTCCATTTTCAGTGTGAAAAGGGAGCTCGGGGGGGAGGAGACATGTGGCCCCAGCGAGCTCCATTTTCACTGGCAGAAGCACCACAAGCCGATCCTTTGCTGTTTCCAGGGTTGCCTCGTGAGACCTAAGCACCCCATGGGCTGGATCCAGCCCTCGGGCCTTGGGTTTGACACCCCTGAACTATAGCTAATTCTGTACCCAAATCAGGCTGAGCACAGATTGAAAGGGCTGATATAAATGGTGTCTTCCAAATACTGTACATGTAAAGCTGCATAATGATCACCGTCTCAAGCACCCATCCCAAATAAACTACTCAGTAGTTTATTTAGTTGACAAAGTTCTCTGGATCCAGGGAAGACACCCCGCACCCCCCTGATGGTTCCAATGAGCCAAATTAGGGAGGGGTCAAAGGAGCATATCCTAGGATAGACAACTATAAGCATCTGGCCTATATTCAGGCCTCATAAACTGAAAGTGATTTTATCTAATTGAACCACAACACTTACTGAATATCTCAGCAAATATTACATCAAAAGAAGTTTTCAAGGTGGCATGAAACTAAACTTAGTTTAGTTTTCCTCACTGTCAACAAATTCATTGGCAGTGACTTCTGGAAAATGGAATTTCCAAAAGGCAGAAATTTAATAAATGAATTATTGAGATATAAGACCAATTCAACCATGGAATTAGTAATTGAGAGAGATATGGGTTTTCTTTTCACTGTCTGTATTCCTATGGAGGATGAGATGAATCAAATGGCACAGATGCTTTAATCTGTGCCATACATGAGTAGGAGTTGGCAACCTGTGGCCTGATACCCAGTATCATCCATGGTCCCAAAATAAATATATTCACCTAGTCCATGCGAGGCAGAGTGCTCATTATCTTCTCAGCAGTCATTTTGCCAATGGCTTAATCACCCATCTCAGTATGGCAGTGTTTCTCAATTATTTTCTGTCAGGCCCCCCCTAGGAAGAAGAAAACATTTCGCGCGCCCCCCCCCCCGCGCGACTGTAAATAGTATCATTTGTCTATAAAATTGTTATAAGTACACCTCTGCATAACACTGTATCCTTATTAAGTATAAGAGAATAAAAAAAGAAAGAAATTTCTTTCTCTTTCTCTCTCTCTCTTTTTCTCTTTTTTCTTTCTCTCTCTTTTTTCTCTTTCCTTTCTGTCTCTCTCTTTCTCTCTCTGTCTGTCTTTCTTTCTCTCTCCCACTTTTTTCTTTCTTTCTTTTTCTTTCTCTCTATCTCTGTCTGTCTCTCCTTCGTCTGCCCATCTATCACTGTGTGTGTGTGTGTGTGTCTTGCATTCACGCACTTCCGGTGTCTCTCTCTTTCTCTCCCTGTCTCTCTCTGTCTCTCTGTGTGTGTCTATCACTCTCTGATTCCTCCCCCCTCCCTGTCTCTCTCTGTGTCTGTGCCTCTCTCTGTCTGTGTGTCGTCGTCCCCGCCCCGCCCCCACTCCCCGCGGAGTCTCCTCAGCCTGGCTCACCCGCCTTAGCCTGCCCCGGCCACCCGTGCTTGATCGCTCGTTCCGCTCCTTCCAGGAGCTGAGAAGCCTCCGTGTGCGTGCGTGTGTGCGTGCGTGCGTGTGTGTGTGTGAGGAACGGCAGTCCCTGGAAGACGACGAGTGGCCAGCATGCCGGCTGTAGAGGGAGGGAGGAGGAGGGAGAAAGGGAATCGGCAGAGCCGATTTGCCGAGGTCAAACGCGCCCCCCTTTACAGAGCCTCGCGCCCCCCCAGGGGGGCGCGCCCCACTATTTGAGAAACGCTGCAGTATGGGAAGAGCATTAAGTCTCCCAGAAAAGTAGCAGTATAACTTCTGCACCATATGTTGAAGAAGGTTGCCAACCCCTAGCCTAAATTGTTTCTTTCAAGTCTAGGATTTGAATTATAGAATAAAAGATTTTAAAATATACCTGGAATAACAGAAAACACGTCTTCTGTTTCTTTGATAATTTACATGTAAAACAACTACGATCAGCAATGTTGTAGTTCAGAAATTTCTGCTGTAACATCTAGAAATTAAGCTGCCAAAGCCACTGTCCCTCTATTCTATTAGTTCATCTATTACCTCACACTTGCTACGAAGACCTGTTTCCTGAAGCCGTGACCAAATGCTTTGGATTCTCCCTGCATGTTCTGGATGACTGTTTGTGTTTCCACAAACACACTGGTGTTTCAGCATCAAGGTGTCATATACAAGGCCTGCATTAAAGGATATGAATAAATTCAGGCTACAATCTTACTTCTACTGACAAGGTGAACAAATACCCCAAATGACTCTATTTCTCTATAAAGTTGCATAAGGCTATGTTATTTATACATTATATATGCATATGGAAAAGTATAATTTGAGATAGCAAATTTCAAAATAAAAATGTAAACACAGTTTTAGTAACAGTGCTAAGTGAAAATAAAAAGTTCTAACTTTTTAGAGTCCAATTTATTTTATTTCCATCAATTCCAAAACTTATCTGACATTTAAAGAAGAAAGTAGCAATAGCAACACTATATATTGGTATTACATTTCGGATATTTATTGATTGATTATATTTAGAAACTGCCCATTTCCCCCAAACAGTGTTTTTGGGGGGTGAACAAATAAAAGAACATAACAGCTATATATAAATAGGAGGCATATGTTGGATTGCTGTGCCCATTTGCCTGAGGTAGTAGGTAGATCCATTTTTATTTGGAGAACTATGATGTCATATGAAGAAAGCATTTCTAAAACAACAACAACTGTTTCCTTTAGCTTTTTACATTTCTTAAATTTACAAATGTAAGTTTTCTAAATTTGAGGAGAGAAACACTCATTTTCCAGATCTATTTCACAGGCCCATTGTATTCTAGAATTTGCTTACTAATGCTGTTAGTTTAAAAATAGAACAGAGTTTAAAACTGGAAAAATCTCTTAATTTTTTATGCAGTAATACAAGGCAAGCTACTACAATTATGTGAAAAAGAAAGTAAACGCTCTTTGAGTTCTATGGTTTTATGTATCAGAACATACTAAAATCATCTGGTCCTTAGCAAGTCTTAAAAGCAGGTAAATACAGACACGACATATCATCATTTATTTTACAAAAAGAAAAAAAAATCAAAAATCCATCTGTAACAAACTAAATACACCTTTACTGCTTTCATAGGCATGAAGAGGCCTAGGTGGCCTAGTGAGGTGCTGTTAATTAAGTGCTCTTGACCAATTGATCATTGCCAAGTGTATAAAAGCCAAAGTTTTAAGAATTTCTTGGTGTCTAATACTGAGTGTGTCTTAACATAATGCCAAAGAGGAAATAATTCAGCAATTGTCTTAGAGAAGTAACTGTTGCTGGCAATCGATCTGGGAAGGATTATAAGGATATTTTTTTTAAAAATGGAAAGATGGACACATAACTAAGGCAGAACACCAACTGAATAGCCTGAATCTACAAAGTCAGAAAAGTTAAGGCTCAGAGTGAACCGAGATTTGCAACTAATGACAAAAATAATAAAAAGTTTTCCTTCAACATGTAAAAAACAAGAACAAAGTTTTTTAAAAAACCCGTTCACTAATGAGAGAAAATCAGGGAGAAAACAGAGCTGCTTAATTCATTATTTGCATCTGTCTTCATACAAAAAGAAAAAAATAGCCCAACCTAGCAAAAGAAGAACCATAAATGACAAACTAGAATACAAATTAAAATAGGCAAGAAAATAGTAAGAAAATACTTGTCCTCCCTAGATGAGTTCAAATCATCAGGATCAGATGGATTACTGTTTTGGAGGAACTGGCAGACATGATCTCAGAACCATTGAACCAGGGGTGGGTTTCTGGGGGATCGGCCAGGATCGCGCGAGCCCGATGGTAAAATTTAGAGATCCTGGCCGATCCCGTTGGACGATGGACCTGGAAGTTACTTCCGGAATACGTGGCTCGCTCCATCAAAACCTCCGTTTGAAGCTCTTTCTCTGTTGGGGCGGCTGGGGGGGGCAGCGGAAGGCATGCTAGGTGCGCGAAGGCCCCCCCGCCCTCCCCAGCCGCGCCAACAGGGAAAGAGTTTCAAGGCCCGGCCTGGGCCCTTTAGTTTTGAAGCTGCCAGGGCCGGGCTGGGCCTTTCGCGCTTGGCGCGAATGCAGAGGCTTGGGGGGGGGGCTTCGCGCCGAGCCGAGGCAAGCGCGCCCGGCTGGAGTGCACGAGCCACCCGCGAGCGCCATGGCGAGCCGGCGCGGGGTGCGCTGCTGCTGTCGCTGCTGCTGTGCGGGCCGGGGGCGCGGGGGGCCCGGGGCGCCGACAAGCAGGACAGCCTCCGCAGGGCAGCCAGCGGCGTCTACCAGGGCGCCAGCGGCCTCCTGGGCGAGGAGAACGTGCGCGCCCTGCAGGTGAGCGGCGCCCGGAGAGTCCCGGGCAAAGGGGAGTGGGGGGGAAGGGGAAGAGGAGGGGTCTGGGAAGGGAGGGGGGTCTGTCCTTGTGGGGGGGGGAAGGGGTGCAGAAGGGGGTCCCCGACTTTGGCGTGGGCGGCCAGGAGGGAGATTGGGGAGGGAAGTAAGTAACTGTGGCCGGCGGGCGGGTAAGGAAAGTTGCTGCGGCAGCGCCCAAAATCCTCTGGCCTGCTGGCCGCGGTTGCTCGCTCGCTCGCTCGCTTGCTCACCCATCGGACGCCAGGTTCCTTCGTCCGGTGGATGGGTGAGAGAGAGAGAGAGTAAATACAGCCAGCGGGCTGGCGGGCCGGTCAGGCTACTTCCTGGAGCTGAGGAGGTTTGTGGGGGGGGAGACAGACAGACAGAGAGAAGCACAGACACACAGAGAGACAGGGAGGGAGGGGGGAACCAGAGAGTGACAGACACACACAGAGAGACAGAGAGTGGGAGGGAGGGAGAGAAAGATAGAGACACAGAATGAGTGATTTAAGTGCCTGAATGCGAGACAGACACACACACACACACAGAGTGACAGATGGGCAAACAAAGGAGAGAGAGACAGAGAGAGAGAAAGATAAAAAAGAAGGTGGGAGAGAGAGAAAGAAAGAGAGAAAGAGAAAGAGAGGGAGAGAGAAAGAGGGAAAGAAAGAAAGAGAAAGAAAGAAAGAGAGAGAGAAAGAGGGAAAGAAAGAAAAAATGAGAGAGAAAGAAAGAGAGAGAAAGAGGGAAAGAGAAAGAAAGAGAGAAAGAGAAAGAAAGAGAGAAAGAAAGAAAGAAAGAGAGAGAGAAAGAAAGAGGGAAGGAAAGAAAGAGACAGAGAAAGAAAGAGAGACAGAGAAAGAGAGAAAGAAAGACAGAAGGAAAGAAAGAAAAAGAAAGAGAGAGAGAGAGAGAACTTATGACCACAATTAAGCCCAAAAGTTTGGTTGCTAACCAAGACCATTGTTAAGTGAGTTTCACATTTTCCAAATTGGCCACTCCCACCCGGTCACATGGCTGGCAAGCCACTCCCACCCGGTCACATGGCCGGCAAGCCACTCCCACCCGGTCACATGGCCAGCAAGCCACAGAACCTGTTCCAAAAATTTTGAAACCCACCCCTGCATTGAACCATATCTTTCAAAGATCCTGGTGCACCGGGGGGCTACAAGAGAACTAGAAAAGAGCTGACGTGTTTCCCATCTTAAAAAAAAAAGTGGGGGGGTGGGGGAATCCAGGAAATTACAGATCAATCAGCCTGACATCAGTACTTGGGATGATCCTAGAAAAGATAATCAAGCAACGGATCTGCAGACACCTAGAAACAAGCAAAGTTATAAGCAGAAGCTTATAACCCGTCAAAAACAGATCATGCCAAACAAATCTTATTTCAATCCTTGACAAAGTGACTAAATTAGGGGGCAACAGGGTCTTGGTCTAACTCTTCCTCTGGTGTGGCAAATTCCAGTGAGCTGGATGTGGATGTGAGGTGCCTGGCCCCATGTGCCTCCTCACTCAGTTGAAGGCTTCATTCCTGCAGTCAAACAATAAGGTCCAACACATGCGAGCAGCACACCAGGGCCAAGGACAACATTGGTTCCTGCACTGGCCTTAGATCCAACCTTTGGGGTCACACTGGAGCCAGCAAGGGACTAC